>OX424572.1:183011117-183298617 GCA_949152435.1 Gastracanthus pulcherrimus
CTGCACATTTTCTGCACCAAAAAGGTTTACACGGAATATTTTCTACTTAAAAATTCCTTACACCTAACTTGACTGAACACATAAGGATATATATATATATATATATATATATATATATATATATATATATATATATATATACGTTTAGTAAAAGTGTTCAACAAGCTCATGAATCCCAAGTTCATAATGACCTTCATTTTATTTTTGTAATTATATTTTGAACGGCTATCTCTCAGTACGTTTTCATCTTCTTTATTTTTCTTTTATTTTTATTTCATTAGGATACAATAAAGTGATTAATAAAGAAAATAATAACGTGCATCAAATTCTGAAACATGTCAAAGAAAAATTTCAAAGTTCAATATCATCCATCATGGGCAAGTATCTTATGACAAGTATCTAGACACATGAAAAGATATACAAAGTCTATTTTCTCAAAAGTAGCAGATATTTCACAAGTGACTATACTTAAAGAAAAGTATAAGCGTATTACAGTAACTTCAATGCTGAAGATACCTAAAAGATACTAGATGCACCTGAATCTTTGTCAAAAGCATCTAAGATTATTGAGTATCTAGATACTCAAGTATCTAGTTACAAACAGAAAGATAATGTATCTGAATCAAAGTATCTAGATACAAGATACACAGAAAAGATACTTTTTACGCTATTATATTCTCGATTTTGATACAGTGATGCAACGTTTTATTCGTTCCTATATTTAAGTCTATTTCAATATCCTCATATTCGTGATCAAAATGGTGCATTGGTTTACTTAGCTTTAAACGCAGCGTAACGGATGAATCTGTGTTGGATGGATTCTAACCTCTTGTTTAAAGTTTCTGTGCAAGATGC
Organism: Gastracanthus pulcherrimus; assembly: GCA_949152435.1. Lineage (NCBI taxonomy): Eukaryota > Metazoa > Arthropoda > Insecta > Hymenoptera > Pteromalidae > Gastracanthus > Gastracanthus pulcherrimus. Next base: position 183,011,973 of record OX424572.1, read on the forward strand.
CCAGATTTATTAATAATAAATGAATTGGGGTATGACTATTGAGTTGTATAAGTAAATTATTGAATTCATGATGAAGAAATGACTAGTGAACCGTTTAAGGTGGATCTACACAGATTTTTCCAAAATCGTTAAACATCCGAAATTTTATTTAAAAAATTGAATATGTTATTAGTAACTAATAAAGAGGAAAATATATCAATTTTGAGCAATTTTCACTTACCTAATCTTCATGCATTGAATTAAGTTTGACAATATCAACCTAATAAATTCTCACCTACTTTAGAACCCGTAACAAACAAAAGTTAGTATTTTTATTATAACTCTCTATCATAAATAGCTTGAAAAAAATGTACCTCCATTTTTAATAAATACATGACAAAAAATGCCATGATTGTATACATATACCAAAATATATCAATTTTGAGCAATTTTCACTTACCTAATCTTCATGCATTGAATTAAGTTTGACAATATCAACCTAATAAATTCTCACCTACTTTAGAACCCGTAACAAACAAAAGTTAGTATTTTTATTATAACTCTCTATCATAAATAGCTTGAAAAAAATGTACCTCCATTTTTAATAAATACATGACAAAAAATGCCATGATTGTATACATATACAATCGGCAAACATTTGTATGTATGCAATTCTTGCAAAAAATACTCACTTCTTTAAATAGTTCTTATAGGGATATTTGCTACGAGTTTCAGCTACATTCATTGACTTTAAATGCACGAGCAACATTTTAAAGTTAGAAAAATAAGTTTCGAGAAATACGAATTTAAATATTCAGTTCTACATAAGAAGCAATGTTAATTATTTTCTTTGAATGGTTATAACTTTGTTGATTATGAAAAGCTCTTATTTTATCAGGTCCCAAAATGTTCTTACAAATGTAAAGCTTCAAAATGTGTTATAAATTTTTTTCCAATTTTTTGTTCAAAAATCAGTGTAGACCCACCTTAATGAAACCAATTAGCTTGGCAGTTTTTAAAGTTTATACGTAGTTTTCTCACTGAATTTTTTAAACTTTAATTTTATCCTCGTGCACACCAAATTAATGAATCCGGCTAAATTGTAGGAGAATATTCTTCAAAGTATTTAGAATAAAAGTATGCATTTTGTTTTTGAAATTATTTTGAACAACTTTATTATTAAAAGCCATTACACGTAAAATTATTGTAATAGTAGTGTTTTTTAAGCAAGAGCATAAATCAATATTTTATTTTTTAAAAATTAATAATAAATTTTAGAGAAAAACAAAATATATACTTTTTTACATTCTTTAAAGAATATATCCTAAAAGTTTCATCCAAGTTCAAAAATTAGGTGCGCGCTACGATGACTTTTATCGTAACCCTATTTTTATTCAAATTTAACACACTTCCTAAGATAACAATAAATCTAAGAGAGGTAAATGGCCGAAAATTTGAAAATAACTTCATAATATTAGTACAAATTTATATGTAAGTATCAATTCATAAAAATAATAACTGTAGAAAAATTTGATTTCACTAGAGAGCCACCTTAAGAACAAAATATGACCCTTCACAGGATAAGGGTTAAGAAAAATATTAATTTTGGCGCTTAACCCAGTTTTGTCCTCTTAAGGGGGCCAACCTGCGTTAAACTCGAAAAAAGAAAATAGTTTTAATGAACCAATAAAAATCTCTCCTTTGAGAACAACCACTGAGAATTTTTGTTGTTGCTTTAAATACTTAATAAAATCTGTAATTATACCATTTTAAAACATCAAAATCTTGCTCTACGCAATACAAAATATTACCATTATCATTACTATATTTATTGGGAAAAATTTGCGGCGTACCTGCTTCTAGGTGACACAATAAACAAAATAATTTTTTCGACGGTAATTTAACTCCTTATGACATATACTTGTATGGTTTTCTTTTTCGTTAAAATTTTTTATCTTTATTTTTCGGTGTACAAATCAATTTTTTAAAAAAAAATATTAGTGGTTTTAAAATATTGGTTTGTTTTCTGAAAAATAATGATAGAAAAATTATTTAATGAAAACGTAAACCGTACATTTTTATTTCATGCTAAAAGGAGTCATATTACCGTCAGAAAAAAATGTTAATTGTGTCACCTATAAACGTGCTCGTCGCAATCTTTTCCCAGTAAATATAGTATTGACAGTGGTAATATCTTGTGGCATGTAAGAATAAGATTTTGAGGTTTTACATCGGTAAAATTACAGATATTATCCAGTATTTATAGTAAAAGAAATTCAGATTTGTTGCTTTTAAAGGAAAAATGGCCATTGACTAATGAAATAAAAATTATTTTTTCGACTTTAACTTAGGTTGGCCCCTTAAATGGCATGGTGAAAAGAAATAATTTCTTTTTGTATTTTGTATCTGAATGACAAAATATTTAGATACTCAAATATGTAGATACATCAAAAAAGATACTGTATCTAAAACTAAGTATCTAGATACAGTATCTTTTCGTAAATATAGGTTTTAACAATAGGGTGTCTTAGACAAAAATTATTTAGAAATGTTTTCTGTGCGTTTCGGAGATTTTGTTGAAAAGTATCTTGTATCTGATTTAAAGATACTCAATTTGCCCATGACTGAGTATCATGATTAATTATCCTCGGGCTACCAAACTTTCCCGAGATAAATGACATGCAAATGGGTGTGCGTCCACAGGATCGCAGTCACTCACACAAAGTTCACGCCCAAAACTTCATACACGCATATAAGCAAATGCTTGTAGTTAAACTGTACACAGTATATCCCAACTGACCCGCATAGCTGAACATGCATACATACTCGCTTATGTATTAAATAAATACTCAAAGGGAGGCGATACACTGACACATTCTATGTTTTACTAATATTTTCCTCTTGCTAAATTCTTAAATTTTATTAAAAATAAATCATTCGAAACTTTATGATGATAAAAAAAGTTATTGGTAAAATCATTGTAGAAACACACTAGCAGTGAGGTCGCCAGGTGGCCACATTACCTGCACCCACCTTATATGCGGATTTTTCGATTCTACTAAAATTCTTTTAATAATCGTAATCTTTTGCTTCCTTATAGAGAAAGCTTTGTGATAATAAAAAAAAAGGTTTGCTAAAATCATGTTAGAAACATGTTTTGAGACATTAGGTGTAAAAATACACTATTTTTAGAAAATGTCTGTGCGGATCTATGTGTGTGTGTATGTGCGTGTGGGTGTGCGTGTGTATGTGTGTGTGCGTGTGCGTGTGCGTGTGCGTGTGTGCGTTCACGTGAGTATGTGTGTGTGTGTTTGTGCACATATATATTCACAAAGTAACAGGTTCATTTAAAAATACTTTGCATTGGGCATTTACAAAACGTACCTATATTTCAATTTTCTCTTATAACTGCACTCATATTTGTGCACCTGTGTACTATGCACTTGTGCAAACATAAGATACAGAAAAACGAATTATGCAGATTAATTTTATTTTTATTTCTTTATTGATTATTCTATAAATTATTCTAACAAATTCATCCATGTCTAAAACCTTGTAAATTCTTAAAAAATTAAAAAATATTACAAAAAGAAAACACTACACAATATTGGCTTTAATTATTTTGTTAGTCAAATATCAAAAAAATATTATAACCGAATAATATATCTACAGTTTTACCCAGGTAGAAATCTATGCTGGTTTCTAGTCAGACATTAGCTAGATTTACTAAATCTGCTTCAATTCTGATTAAGGAATTAGCTAGAAATTCAAAATAATGAGCACTTTTAATCATATTACATCAAGTAGTTTACTAAACTGAAGTTTAAAATGTACATTAATCTTCTAATAGTATTGGAGGTTAGGTTATTTGTTTACATAATAACTTGTGCATCTAAGAAGCAGTATTTACGTAAAAAGTACCAAAGCTCTGAGTAAAATAGAAATGTTTTTATTTACGAAATACAGGTTATAAATAATGTAAAACACGTAGGCATGATAAATATTGTTACTTTAAAAATAATAGTTAGAAATAGAATAATGTAAGTCTAAGAATTTTTGAAGAAACAATGATTGGTAAACAAATATTTGTAGCTTTACAATAAACGTTTACTACAAAGAAAAAACTATTTACTTTTAGCATCAATCATAACATTTTTGTTGAAAAAGTTACGATTGACTAATTTTCGTAAGAGAAATATGCGTGTAAAGTTTTCTTTTTCCCTTACACTAAACATTTAAACCTTAAGCATCATGTAAATAGTTACTTTTAAGAGCAACGAGAGCTCTTTTTATTATATTGTTTTATATCCTAAATTCAGTGTGTTCAAACCCATTTTCTCTCCTTGAAGACTCCGTATCTCTTCACTAGCTGCACTTGCTCCGGTCTAATAAATAAATGCCTAGCTGCACTGTCGCCCAACGGTATTACCGTACTAAATAATTATTAATACCAATTTAAAAGCTCCTTTTCTGAATTCTTGTCTTTAGCCGTCTAACACGTAAACATTTTGGTCCTTCGGATCCAGTTATGCACCTGTCGGCGTGAGTACTGTGAGTACAGCGGATCGGAGTCTAAATGAACTTTACTTTTAAGCACTGTGCCAGTGACTCCTAAAAGTAATTTTTAAGTTTAAAAAAACGAATACGAACTCGTATTTCGGGCCGAAAGAAAGTGACTATCGCTCAGGTTTTTCAGTGCCTGTGCATATGTGCATTCAAAGTAAATGCACTAATACTTTGCAGCATTCATGCAAGCGTGTCAAGGACGAAATTCGTTCGAATATTCGAAAGTTGAATTTCGATTAGACCTTGTGATGTCACGATCACGTTATCACGACATACGTTCGAGCCTGAGCTCTGGAGAAGAAGAAAATGCCTCCTCCTCTCTCTCTCTCTCTCTCTCTCTCTCTCTCTCTCTCTCTCTCTCTCTCCCCCCCCCCCCCTCTCTCACATACACTCTCTTGAGCAACATGCTGTGCTGCGCTCTGCAGTTAAGGTCTTGGTATACTCGTGTGTGCAGCGCGACGCAACCCGGATACTCATGTAAAAAGTTTTAACGCAGTGTACGTGCGTTTTACGCGCCCGATATTTTTACATTGGCACCCGCATTGCGTTGCGATACGCACACGAGTATACCATGACCTTTACCGGCAAGCGCTGCGTTTATCTACGGAGTGAGCACATGACCTATGCTTCACTTGCCGGCGTTCGACGCTGCCCCAGCTGCAGTCACGCCGATCGCCGTACGGCTGGTGGGGCATTACAACCTCGCTATCAAAACACTAGAAGGTTCTTTTGAAGTTTCTGCCTCTCACAAGGAGAGGCCACAACCTGCGAAAAACGATTTTCGCTGAGGCTTAGAAAAATGGTTTCTGATACCTAAAAATGATGCCTTGGACCCGAAGTTTCGTCTTATAGGTCCTTGGAGTTAAGATATGCCCTCTTGTAATCAAAATACACGTTATTTCAGAAAAAATGGTACCTATACTTTGTATCATATCTCTGCAGGTTTTTTTGCTAGAGAAATGTTCTAATAAGATAAAAAAAGTTGACTAAAAGAGCTTTAATTTAAGCCTTGTTTCATACAAAATGATATTATGTTGCAAAGTTATAAACAATCAAAAATGATGACTACAGCTCTTAAAATTGAGTAATTTTCAAATTACAAAGTTCCTTATTAAATCAATTTTAATTAACTGTTGATCCTGTTGTGATCATGTTCCTAAAACGATTTTAAGCACCGTATGCTAAATTTTAATAATCAACAGCATAGCGTACGTATGCGAAAACTTAATCCCAATAACTCAGTTGTTCAGAACTAAGCAGGATTACAACCACCTCAATTAAAATAAGTTTTGCAAATACATCAAGCGAACGAAGTGTATACCGCAATATTGCACGGCCCGCGAATTCAGCGTATGCATATATCTTTGCATAAATATCACTGCAATAATCGCGCTTCACTTGTATACACCCGCGCGCAACCGTATCAATTTTACATGCGCAGGGGAAAAAAAGAGCGACGGAAAAGCATTGCTCGCGCATATTTAATTTGTTAACGCAGCCGCTATAGCAACAGCAGCAGTTCGCAAATTTACGGTGCTCGCTTTTTATTCGCACGCTACAGCAGCAGAGCCAGACACGCGAATCGAGCGCACACGCGCGCGCTCTCGTTTATAAATCAAAAATGATGCAGTGCGGGAGCGCTGCTCGCTTTTACGAGCGTGCGCCAGCAGCCGCCGCCGAAGAAGAAGGCGATTCGTCACTCGAGTACAGTTATACTGCCTGGGAAAGCGCGGCATCGGGAATTAGGATGCAGTTCCGAGTGTGCGTATCGGGAAATTAATATGGAGACCGGAGGTGTGGTGCGCACATTGTTTGCCCGTGAAGACGATCGTTGAAATGGTATCCGAGGTAATTTATATACTGGAAACACGTTGCCGTATCAGCGGAGTGCTCGCGTAAAATCAAGCGCACGTGTGTTTATAGTACTTTCTTCGCCCGGCGAAGATAATAATAGGGAATTTGCTTTTTTGTAATTTTATTTTTAATCTGTAGTTTATAATAAAATAGTATGCCTCGAAATCACATCCTCGTCTAAATCGATATTACGTGACATTATGAAGTCAGCCCTTCTGAATATAAAATGTAAAATATAAAGTCATTTTTCTATTTAAATAATAGAATACCACTGTGTGTCAACCACGTATCACGGAAAAAAATAATCTGTGTAATACAAACGATCTCCAGTGAAATCCACAGACACGGTCATGTTATTTTCCCAAACTCCATGGGTGAAGCTTGTGATTCCTACATGCATGAAAGTGACATTTGTGTAAATTACATAATTGCATAAATAAATATATATAATTTTCTTATTAGTACATGATCGTTAACAAATTTTTAATTTAAAAAATCATGAAAAATCAAGGAAACACAATATTAAGGTTACGTCAAGCAGTATTGTTAGCTATAACCAAACTTTTAGGTTACATTGTAGAGCGTTTATTTTACAAATTCATCCATTACGATTCAACTGTAAATTTACGATAAAACTTCTGAAAACATGAATCCTAGTCACGGCGAAAAAAGCCAAGAGGAATTGAAGATTTTTGTATGTTGCGTGCCTGTTTGCAGTCTCGAGTCCGAGCGCTTGTGGATCTCACATGAGTAGGTTCGTGTTTTATACAAACTTTTCTCATTGATACGACATAACCGTGTTTGTATTAAATCGCTTATAACTGTCATATGGATTGATTATACGACAATGTGAATGAAAAATATCTGATAGATGTATCAAATATTCATAAAGTGGGTTTCGAAATGCTGTTAAAGCGTCATTAATTCATTATTTTTTTAAATGCTATACGCGCATAAATTTTAAAGTTAAAACTACTTAAGAAATGTAAACATGATTGGAAATTGTTGGTGTATTCAATGGTATAAGTGGTCATCACATAGTAGTATTCTATTGTCTCAACACAGAAATGACTGTTACGATATTTTGCAAACCACATCACTTTATATTCAGAAGGGCCGACGTCATAATATCACGTGATATCGGTTCAGACGAGAATCCAATTTTGAGTCAAAAACAATATTTAATAATTAAATTTATAATTCATATTTTGTGAAACTTTTAAGCTCTCTTTGTATTCTAATAAGCTATATTATCGATTAAAAATATTAGAATATTTTTACCAGATGAGTGCAAGTTCCCTATTCCGGTACGGAGTGCGAGTAACACTTACTGAGAGGAAAAAAATAACGATCTTCAGCGATGGTGTCAGTTTCGCTTTCGATAAATGAATTTTTCGAGTAGTTATGAACTTCGTTGTAATCGAATATATGCAAAGCGTGATTCATTACTTATGAATTTGTTATGTCATCGAGCTGACCATCACTGAATATTAGGAGATACGAAAATATATACAGCTTTTATCTACTGAAGTCTGAAACTCAATTATATGCAAATGCAAAGATTTATTTTCCATTTTACTTTAGACATTAAGATATTTAAAGTCTGCGGCTTTATGAATAGTAGGAGAGACTGGGGTAAAGCGACCTCTGGCAAACTTTTGCTGATCGAAATAAAGAATATGTATAAAGGTGTTCCGGATTGGAGAGAGCGCTAATTAGCATTACATAACGGTTCTGAAGAAGTTTAGAAAACAGAGTAAAATTAGAGTCAAACGTTAATAACCGAAAGCAAACAAATAAGCCGAATATCTGTGTAAATTTTAAAATGATAAATCAAATTTAAGAAAAGTAAAGAAAAAATTGGAAAAAGCAAGTAGCATTGTCAGTAAAAATCATTAATAGATAAGTGAGTAAACAATAATGAATAAAACAGCGATAAATTACTGTGAAATGAAATGCTAGTGCGAGTTAGCACTTTATAGCATTTTGGCATACAGAGATCGCGAAGCAGTAGGATTTTGATTCTTCTCTGTTGTAAGTGACCGCGTCCTATTAGGATTGTCCTTGCTTGTAGGAAAGGATCAACCTACATCAGTTGATCTTGGAAATTAAGGCATTACCGTCGAATTATTGGTTATAGATACATATAACCCTCTTGTGCAGAAGTTTATTTTTGCATGCAATCTCCTAAATTGAATCTATACTATTTAGCTTCAATTTGAGATGTCGAGATATACTTGTGGCGTAATGATTCAAATTTGAGATACTAAATGTATAAAAAAATGGAGTTCACTTTGGACGAGTAAACTCGGCCTTCTGCGAAGGGAGATAATTGTCATAATTGACGTCACATTATCAAAAGCATATAAGGTAGAGTCGGTCGACATAGTTCTGGGGCTAGACCTGGATTTCATGGCCCACTGAGGCCTCCAACTAGAATTGGACACCATGACAGGCGCAGGGCTGATAGCGCGCGTATACGCGCTGCAAATGTCTGGTATTCGACGTCTAAAATACATCTATTTCATTAAAAGGATTACAAATACCCATTACAAACTGGTAGTATATAGTCCAAGGAGTAATCAAATCGAAGTCCCTGATTGTTAAAACTATCCAATTGTCTTGCTGCAATAAACAATTAAAAAATGGAATTTAAAATTGCAAAAATAGCATTTTTCGAAACTTTAACGATTATATCATGAATACATGACGTATATATCATGAATTACCACAGTATAAACGAAAATTCTTCGATATTTTATAATTTTATTATGAAATATGGCTTAAATAGACTATAACTTTGGTCAATAATTTTTATATACAAATTCCCACACCCATACGATAACTACACTTATTTTGAACATAATGAAACCTTGAAAGCGTTAATTCGATCACGTTGGCTAATTAAACCTTGCGGTAGCCGAAGAAATATGTCGGTTTTCATTATAGCCAATCAAAAGGACCTAACGACCTTGAACAAAATTAAAAAAAAAATTTTGAGTTATATTTTAATAAAATGTCCAATTTACCGAAAAAAACTAGGTAATATTTGTTGAGTGACTTAATTTAGTTTTACCTTAAAATGTATTATTAATTAATTTAAAATTAAAAGGTGTATCTGTTCCCTTAAGTAGGCCGCTACGGTAGCCTCAGAATATTATGATGCTAAAAGTCTATTCGTGAGACACCGATTGGCAACCATTTAGCAACAAAATATCCACCGGTTCGTGGCCACTTCTAATACAAAACTTAGGGTTAGAGGTTGATTTTAATGTATTCAGGAATGGCCTATCTCGAAGCTACAAATTAGCTACAAAATATCCACCAGTTTGTTTAACGCTATATGCTTTATTATTTATTTTGACTATTGAAGATACGAAGGGGGTTGAAATTAGGGGTTGGGGATGATTTTAGGGTATTCAGGAATGGACTATCTCGTAGCAACAAATTAGCTACAAAATATCCACCAGTTTGTTTAACGCTATATGCTTTATTCTTTATTTTGGCTATTACAGATACGAAGGGGGTGGAATTTAGGGGTTGGGGATGATTTTAGGGTATTCGGGAATGAACAATGTCGTAGCTACAAATTAGCTACAAAATATCGACCAGTTTGTTTAACGCTATATGCTTTATTCTATATTTTGGCTATTGCTGATACGAAGGGGGCTGAAATTAGGGGTTGGGGGTTGATTTTAGGGTGTTTTGATTTTGACCATCTTAAAGGTACAAATTAGGAACAAAATATCCCGTTCGAATCGCTTTGATTGGTTGCAAGGGTGAAAAGTTACCGGAGTGGCTACGCTAGCTTTAGGCTTAAGCTAGCGTATCCATTGTATCTCAAAATAGGAACGAGCTACAAAATCAATTTCAGCGTAACAAATTAGCTGCAAATTAGCTACAAAATATGTATATGGTTAGAGGGTGGCGTTACGACTTGGATACCTAGCTTTATATACATGAAAAATTCCACGTGGTGCCATCTGGGCTCAGATGGCTGATACTAAGTGGCTTTTCAACATGGTGCCGTGGATGTCATGTACGCCGGCCGTCGCGTCGTATTTCTAAACTTCTGTGGAAAGTACGCTCTTGGTGCCGAATCTGACAGCAGAATCCACTACCTTTTGGGCACGGCTACGCGGCTCTGCTATTTATTTACCCAGTAAGTACGTCTATTTTTTATATTTACACTAAATAATGCTCTAGATCGCGATCCCATCACCTGACGGCAGCACCAGCCTAATGTAGCGGGCGACTGTTTGAAACTGTAGCTACATCCCCAAGAAAAAACCAGAATTTGAAAAATTCTCAATAAGTAGCTTTTCTATAAAATCAAAAATAACTTTTTTCGGCAGTTTGTATCGAAGCTATATAAAAGATAGATATACATTTTTAAAATGGGCAGTTTTATTCCAACTATGTATTTCAAGGGTATTCTGAAGCCTGAAATCATGAATTAATTTGAGCCTTAATTTATTTAATGCAGATTTCTATTATAAGATTTTATAAATTGATTAATCAGGACATCTCTCCAAGATAGTATTCTGTTAAGGAGATAGCAGCGGCTTTTGCTATGCATTTCCGGTATTTTTTGGCAATAACGTATATCTAAATTGTGAATTGTTTATTTATCCGCAATCTGAGACAATAGCTGGCATAATGTACCAGTGCAGTCTTATCAAAATAATAATTATGTTGAACCTGATTGAACCGTCCAAATTGCACGTCTCAAGCCATCAATAACCTACATAATATTAAGTGTAGCTAACCGGCATACACCTCATTTACACTAGTACAGGTGCACATCATTACAATTGCAAGGACACTAATTGCATATGTCTGACAGTTTCCAGTAGTTTGAAACACGTGGTTTTCATAAGTTAGCACGTCAAAAAGGCAATATTTTTATATTACATGTGTTTGATTGTTATAGAAAGTTCTTTAAATCTCGTTTTACTATATTACATCTTAAAACTTAGTACACTACAACAAATTTTACTGAGAATTGTTGCATCTGAAAAATCACCTTTACTTAAAGTCAGCAATTAAAAAATCTCATTTTACTTATTATAAATAAAGCTTTACTGATTATAAGTAAAGCATTACTGATTATAAGAAATTATCTACCTATTGTCAGTATTACTGTTTCTTAAAAAGTAAAAAGTAGAAAAGAAAGTTATAAAGATAAGAACCGAAATTTCTGAATTTAAGAAACGCATTTCTTAAAAAAGAAGTAAGAACGATTCTAATAAAAATAAGAAACAAGCGTCTGTATTGCAAGAGAAAAGTTTACTTAAAATAAGAAACAGCATTGCTTCAACTTTAGGAACATCTTTGGAAAGGTCAGTTTTAGGTTATGAATGTTTACTTACATTTCTGAAGGAAATAAGTACTTAATAACTGATTTCTATATGATATTGTTATTATATAATGTAATTGAAATATATCACCTCAATAATTTTTTTAAATTCAATAATGTAGATTAGCGAATTCGTACAGGGCTGTAAAGACCACTTAGAGGGGTTTAAATCATGGCAAAATCACATATAACATACATATTTAATGTAAATAAAGTTGATGCAAGATATAAAAACTTACATCAACTTTGATTACGTCAAAATATTTTTGTAGTCTATATAATGGGTAATGAGTTTTTAAAGTATTTAACTCGGGTTGAACTCCTTAATAACTGTTCGGAAGAGACTATTATTCCACTAGAAACAGTAAAGTATTGTAACATAAAAATAGAAATAAAATAAATTTAATTTTGTACGTGCAAAATATGCTGGAGACAAGCAAAACTTTTAATAGACCTGTTCAACGCCATTTTTGTAAAAAATAAAACCAAAAAATTAATTCTGAAAAAGACCAATTCTTCAAAATCATTGAATATACAATTCTATACCTTAAATAAAGAATTTTTTTTTAATTTATCATGGGACATCAAATTGTACGCTATGCTTATGTGTATATTCTTAACTTATTTTTGTTTGATAATAATCTGTGAATCTTTTGAGAAACTGATTGTGTGAATTAAATATGCTTATTCAGATAAAAATAACATCTCAGTGAAACTGATTTTTTTTAATACTTATTAATATTCTACGCAAATTACATATTAAGCAAATACCTGCTTCGTTTATTAGTACAAATTGAGGTTAAAATCTCAAATTTGTCATAAAATCATTATAAGAAATAACGTTACTGAAATTAGGAAAGATAATGTACTAAATTAAGAACAAAAGATTACTTTATACAAGGAACAACATTTACAGAACAAATGTTTTCTGAATTTCAAGTAACCAAGAACTTTAACGCGATTTCTCAAAATAACATTTTTAAATCGACAGAAAAGATAATAGAAGACAATATTGCAAAAAATATTCGGACAATCGCTGTAAACCCGTGTACGCATATACTTTTTTATATTCTTCATCGACTGTACCTATAAAATCAACAAGATTTCAAAGTTTTTTAACGTTTATTGCACAATTATAGCAATTTTTTTCATAAGCATTGTTACTTTTTTCAAAGTTCCATTATTTGACAAATTTTATACTGTTCTTCATTTAATAAAACCAGTTACAGTCGCTGCGTATTATCATAAAATAACAATAGGGTTTATTAATTTTAGACACTTGCAGTAAATGCTAGACGTCTCGCCAATTCACATCTCTGACGTGGAAGCCTTTGCAAATCGCTTTAGTATTCTATATATATGCTTTCAAAATATGTCAAAAAGATTTTGTTCATTTCTTCATATATATATTTATATGCATAAAAAATCTTACCTCTTCTTAATACATAGTTTACGTGCAAAAAAATCACGAAAAATTACCTTTATTTTAGTACATTTTTAATCAAAATATTAAGTTCAGAAATTTTCTTTTTTATTCTTCTGTTAGGCATGTGGCAAAAGCCGCTGCTAATCGCTCTAGAATAATGCTTTCTCAAAGAGAGGTCTTCATAAATCGAGTTAGAGAATTTAATGATGAAAATTCGGTATAACAGTATATTTTATTGTTGACTCTATCAGAATAAAAAATTGTTTGTAAATTTACAATAATTACTGATTTTTTAAAAATACGTATTCAAAATTCAATTTTATTTCTTCCACTAAAATAGCGATCAGGTAATTTTTAGATAGATAAATTGAAAGAAAATGATGTCTATTTTAAGAAAACGTAGATGTTTTCAATATGTTTGCTGTATAATAAAACAAAAAAAAATTTCTTGATTTTTACAATTTCTGTAAAATTTGTATTTTTCTTTTTATTTTACAAAAAAAAACTTTAAAATAATTGCTAGATATATAAATTGAAAATAAATTACGTGTACTTTGTGAAAACATATATATTTCCAACATATTTAACATATGAAAATAAAAAAAATATTTTTTCGTTTCTTGAAAATTTTTTGAATTTACTATTTTTTATAAAAAATGTACTTCTTATTATACAATCAGCTCCAAAATCTAATCAGTTCTAAATTGAGCAATACCTCATATGTCTGCAAAATTGCAGCTCATAACATGCTTCCCTTGAAGAGTTATTGTGCCACAATTTCATTATCACATACAAACATACATACATACATACATACATACATACATACATACATACATACATACATACAAACATACATACATACATACATACATACATGCATATGTACATACATACATACGTACGTACATACATACATACATACATACATACATACATACATACATACATACATACATACATACATACATACATACATACATAGATACATACATACATACACACATACATATACACATATATACATACAGGCATTTCCTAAAAACAAGTTTTTCTGACTCCGGAATCTTGAAAACATAAAAATTTATCAAAATCTCTGATTCTCTTTGAGAAAGCAATATGTAAATTTTCATAATGTAGGCATATGTATTAAAGATGTATAAAAAGTACATATAAATATATTCTTAAACTATGCATGATTTTCATTTGGACTATTATATTAGTAAATGAATTTTCCACTTGCAAACATGTTAAAAATTAATTCGGGTTTTAAGATTTTCTCGAATTCGGAATAATTAAACGCTTGAATGTAGTAGGTTACTTTTATAACTAGTTTATTTAATGCGAATTTTCATTATAAGATTCTCTGACTTGATTTTTCAGAACCTCTCTTTGAAAAAGCTGCTAAAGCAGCTAACAGCGGATTCTTAAGTAGGAATTTCAAACTTCAATAATTTTAGTTTTGAAAAACTTACACAGCCATTAAAATATTTAAACAATCAAAATTAAGGCAGCATTGTAAATTGACAATAAATTATGTAATATATTATGTAACTCTTGTTTTTGCATATTATTCTTTATAATTATTATTCTCTTCCATTTTTTATGAATTATTTAGCACAACACTTTACCGTAATACTAAAATAACTTTTCTTAAGATAAATACTAAGCTGACAACAATATAAATTGATGAATAATCTAAAAATAATGTTATTTTAAAGACACATTGAGTTTTTACGCAGTTACATAAAAGTCAAAGAAACAATAATGTTTTACGACGAAAATAGTTTCATTGAATTGAATCCTCAGCAATAAATATAATTCAAATGGGTAGAAATAGCGAAGTCTTAGCACTTCATAGAAGAAAAGTATGTATTTTTTTCCACGAATAAGCTTTTAAAAAACCGGTTAATGCTTATAATGTTTCTTCTTGCAATAACAATTTGCTATTAGTTTCAATCGTAAAAAATGTATAAGCTAAAAACGTAAATCAATTAGCTGTAAATTATTTACGTATTAATTTATCTCTACTTTAATTGTTTTTCATGCGAACTATCGTTAAAGTTACAATAATTCTGTGAAATTATACAATATTAGAACTATTAACTTGTTTGTAAAAGAAATACTACGCAAAAATCTTTAGTGTAGCTTACAGCAATCCTGGTATTTAACGATATATGAAATATAATTACCGCAATTGAAATTACATTTATAGAATTAAATAATTTTACAATTTTTAGACAAATTTGTAAAAAAAACTTTACAATAACCATATTTCAATGCATAATTACTTATAATTGTATTTTTCCTCAAAAAGCTACTTTTGAAATTCATACATATTAATGCTTTTTAATTAAAAAATTTCTTCCTAGTTCTAAAGACAGCAGTTGTACTGCAATGAGTGCCATATTTTAAGTAGAATAAATATATTTTTTTAACAAAAAAGAATCTTGTAGAGATACTCATATTCTTCCTTAACCCTTTAACGTGAAAAAGTACCTCTCTCGAATTGGCGTGAAATAGTCTACGCCCATTATACAAGTTTCACCATGCTGTGTCAGGGACGTACTTTTGATTTAGCTATTGCAGGTTCTTAACCTACAAGACGACGATTGTGCAGCAATATGTAAAATAAATATAATAACCAGTGGAACTGTTTATCACTTATACTTACGGAATCGCCTGCCAACTAATTCGCCTACACGAACATTATTACCGCACACAGAAAAAAAATACAGTGCCACGGCGCCGCGTCCTGTCGTTCGAATCCAAGCCCCAACATAAAGTACGGTTATGTGAAAGTCGGCTGGCTCGCTGCGCCGCGTCGCACCGCACATGTGCGTTGAGTAAAGGGAGCGACGCGCGCTATACACTCTAATGCATATTTTGAATCACGCTATGTGATGGGCTGATCGGCCTTGATACTCACAACGATACGGCTATGGCCGTTGGACACGTTAAAGGGATAAGGTGGTATGCTACTTTGAAATTTAAAAAAAAATCGATGTTTTTCTTGTATATTTCGAAAGTATATTCGAAAGTATATCGAATCATACAGTAAATTTTTAGGAAGAAATTCCGATTTTATCGCTTGGAAACCGCGATTTTGCGTAGGTACCTATGAAGCGCGCCGTACAGCACTCAAAACTTTAAATCTGTTTTTTTTTTCAAAACAACATTTTTCTCACTGGCGGAATTCATAGCTAGCAAACGAGACCGGCACCGTTGGTGGGGTCAGTGGTTACGTGGCGGATCGCTCACTAAAGTTCAGCAGCGTTGCTGCGTGGCTGTGGGGTAAGTGTACGTATTATCGCGGTTTCTTTAATTGCATAATTAAACTATCGAAACGTATATTTTATGTTCTAAAATAATTTGTATAACGAGATAAAGACATATTTTATCGAATTGAAAAGATAGAAATATTATTCTTTCAATTAGATATTTTTAATACTTATTTGAAATACGATGCTTCAAAACAGTCTATACTCGGCCATCTAACTTCAATCCTTGCTATCAAAGTGCTCTTATTCGAATGCTTCTAGAATCCACAATATGTTATTTATAGACCTTATTTTATTATATTCATTGTCAAAAGAGATACTCCACGCATTTTTGTAAAAAAAATAAGCCCACGAAATCACGTACGATTATATCGTGGTAGCGCTCTTTTATCGCGGTACTAATCGTCAAGCCCTGTACGTATTATCACGGCGCCAGCCAGCGAGGTCGGAGACATAACCTCAATTCTAACCTATATCTCTCTCCTCGCTCTTTTCGGAGCTATTGTTTACAAGTTGTTTTTTTTTATGAATTATGGCTAATACGAAGAAAACTAAGAAGAAAGTAACAAAATCGAGAAAGAAAGATTCTAAAATGAAAAACAAAAGATGTAATTATGAAATGGATAATTTAGTGAGTACAGTGAATGCTGTTATACACAGGGGGACTATGGCTACATCTAGTAGAAAGTATAATGTGCCAAAGTCAACGATAAGGGATCATATTAAAGTAGTAGTCCGGATATATTTTTCGATTTCTTTAAAAATCCTTGAAAACTGGTATATATGTTTAATAAAATATCCTTTATATGTGGTTAAAATCTTGAACCCCCCAAGCCACATGAAATTTGGATATATTGAGCCTAACATATGAAGCCTATACTCAGTCCTACAGCGAGAGAGGTTCCGTTTAATTGTGAAAAAAGGATTTCTTTAAATTCTTTTGAAAAACTAGCATATTATGAAAAAAATAATACGAATCATGGAGAAAAAAGTTTAGTAGGGCAAGCGATGCTTTTTTTTTAAGATACAACAGTCCAAAGTTTTAATCCTTTGCTACAGTATATCTATATATGTGCGGTGTTTCACTCTCTTTCGACTTTTGGGAATATTTGATACTCTAAACACTGTCTATCGAAATTCTGATGTTTGGAATTATTAATTGTATGTGAGGTATTCACATTAGATAACGCCGTATAATATCTTAGAAAATAAATTTTCTAGTTTAACCACGAGTTGAGCATCACTGCAGGCGGTGAACTACCTTAAGGGAAAATGCGAAGAGAAAAACCTGGGCCCCATACTGTTCTGTCTGAGGAAGAAGAAAACAGTCTTGTCAAGTGGCTTTTTCACTGTACCAAGAAAGGCTTTCCAGTGACGAAGGCACAACTTTTAGAGAGTATTCGCTTATTGCTTATAGAATTGAAGAGAGAAAATCCTTTCAAAGATGGTGCGCCAGGTCGTCATTGGTACGAAGGATTTTTTCAAAGGCACAGCAATGTATCACAGAGATTATCAGAGAATGTAAGTCTTTGCCGTGCAACAGTGGGTGAGAACGGTATTAAAGCATGTTTCACTGTAGTTAAAGAAGATTTGGAAGCCAGTAATTTTGTAAATATTGATAGTCCAAGAGTTTTTAATTGTGACGAGACAGGTGTTTCTCTCAATCCAACTGATCCTTCAGTCCTTGCCGAGCGAGGTACCGAAAATGTTTATATAGGTGTTGGTGCCAATGAAAAAGAGAATGTGACAGTATTAATCACAGCCAATGCTGCAAGTCAGCTCGCACCACTTTTAATCCTCTTTGATGGTCAGAAGATATCTAATGTCCAATCGTTGATGCCAGATGGGTTTAGTGGAGGTTACTCTGATAATGGCTGGATGACAGGGAAGAATTTTTTCGAATATGTTGTTAGTGTATCGCACCTTTCGCTGATAGCAAATGGTATCGTATTTCCCATACTTCTAGTCGTCGATGGATATTCATCTTACATAACCTTGCTATTGAGTAATTTTTGTCATAAAAATCAAATAAAGTTAATCGCTTTAGAGGCAAATGTAGCCCACATCTTACAACCATTTGATGTGGAGTTTTCAGACCATTTAAAAATGCATGGGTGAAAAATTCAATGAAATTGTGTCGGAAAGGGAATCTCTTAATTATCCAAAAATCTAAATTTGCAAGCGTTCAACTCACTTTAGCAAATATGGAAGTAGAAAAAACTTTAAAGAGTGGTTTTAATCATGTGGATTACATCCTTTTGATGAAAATGATGTGGATTATGAGAAAGTTTTCAGTAGGATTACCACAGAATCAAACCAAGCGAATATTTTAGTGAATCATACACATGATGAAAACAAATGTGGCAAACAAGCCGTTGAAGATATGCTTGGAGAAACTAAGCTGCTTATATTCAATAGCTATGAGGCAGAAAGGAGGATAAAAATTTGTTTCACATGTGGTATGATTTGATATCAGCTGTCAAACAGCATATAGAAGCTATCGAACAAGATAAAAGTGATGTAAGTTGAGTTTAAATCCATTCATAAATGCTTATACCTAAAATATCAAATACAAAATTATTAGTTATTACCTAATCTAATTTTTATTTTTTTTTATGTCAGCGTCGACAATGATTTCACTAATGGCTGTGATGAAAATGAGGAGCATGAGGTATGTTAAACTACATATTTCATTTCAATATAAAAAATGTTCTCTTACTTAAGCTCATATTACTTTCATTTTCAGAAGTCAGGTTTAGGAATTCGATCACCACCAAACCAAGCAACAACCGAATACTCTAATTATTTAATTTTTTAAAAAACTTACGTTTACAAGATTTCTACACTATTATCTTTGATTTGCAATAAATAAGTGGGCATACAACTTAAATTGTTGTATTTTAAAAATATATGTTCAAACAATCTACAATTTAATAGTATTTTTTTTTTTTTTTTTTTTTTTTTTATTATTCAACGTCGCCATGTTTGTGCTTCCATGTGGTGCTAATCGACGACGGGGGTCTGCGGTGTGTTTGTAAACAAAGCACATGTAATTTTTACAGAGGTGCTTGTATCAATCGGCAGAGACTAGGATTCGAACCCGGGTCACCGGCGTGGGAATCCGACACTCTACCGACTGAGCCGCCGCAGGCCCCTAATAGTATTTAAAATTAAGTTTAGAACAATAAGTTTTTAATAAGTACGTCTAAGAAATGAAATCTATTGAATTATGTAATCCTTTTAATTTCATTTCTAATAAATTGTACTCATAATTTATATTTATTTTTTAATAAAGAAATAGATTAATAATACAAACAGTTTTGTTACATAAAAAAGTTTTATTTTCAGGTTTCATTTAGTTCATGTACAGGTGAAGTGAGCTATCCAGATTATTTATTTAATTATTATATCAATCTAGATAAAGATATAGATTTAAATAACAGTCCTGTTGTCTCAAGAAGTACTCCTCCGATGCCTAAAATAGTTACTTCAAACAGCAGTACGAGTAGCAATAAATTCTCCATCCACTACATCCTTGGATTAAGTTCTTCTACTAGTCAAGTCGTCGATCAGAGTATACTTCAAAGTTCTGATAGTATGCTTGATCGAACTACTGAAACAGATAGCTTTATTATCAAGAAAAATAGTTATGACGAGTCACCAGTGCAATGTATGACTGTAGTTTCTGAAGTGACTAATACAAGTTTTACTGGAAAACAAGAATGCTCTTCACAAACAGATTCCCTAGTCAATAGTGAATTTGAATATGTACAGTTAGATTTTCTAAATCAGAATTTGTCTGGTAGTGATCCCTGTACTATTAACAGTTTTGATCAAAAAGTGCTTGCGAATAATCAAGATTCACTGACAGCGTATTCATTCACAATTATCATCTGAATCAGATAATAACAAATAGGTTCCAACAGATATGATTATTGTGCAAAGTGTGACTCCGGAAGTAAAAGTTACTTCAAATATTGAAATAGAAACTGTATCTCCAAGTTCAACGATGCAGCAGAAAGTATCGGCAAAAGACTACGTTGCAATCATCATGACTGAAAATATTCCAAATAGTATTAAATCAACTGAATCTGACAAACATTTATTTGATTGCAAGACTAAAACACATAATTTATCAGATACAACTTATTCACAAAATTCATTGCAATTAAATTTTGATAAATGTTTTTAAAAAAGTACTTTTTGGCCTAAAGATGAACTGACTACTTCGTCTAAAAAAGGTAAGGTAAAAAGAAAAATGCCACATGTACTTACAAGTGAAGAATGGAGGACAATCAAAGAAGAAGAAGAGGAAACTAAACGGAAATCAAAGGAAGATATGGAAGTGAGAAAAAAAATAAAATCAGAAAAACAGTAGTTAAATAAATTGAAAAAAAAAAGATGCTATTAAAAAGAAAAATGAAAAAATTATAGAGAAGAAATAAGATTGCAGAAGGAACAAGAAAAATTAAAAAACAAGAAGAGAGATTTGAAAAAATGGAATCGTTAAAAAAGGAAATGGAAGAAGAACTCAATAGACAAAAGGAGTATGTACAAATAATATATTGGAAGATTTAAAAATAAAAGAATCTGCATTGTTGCAACAAAAATGCGATTATGAGACTGATGTAGTACTATCAAAAAAATTAAACAAGAAAAAATTAATAAGCAAAATGAGCTCTCTGAGCTTTAATTTATATTAATAAACATGTTAATTTATTATAAGATTTGATTACTATGATTACTGTGATCAGATAATTTTACTCTTCCACGTACTTAAAATGTAATATTTATTAATAATAATATATATTGTCAGTATTGAAATGAATACGATGATATGTTAATATGTATGATATATTAATATGTTATATATTAATAAAAATAGAGAATGTTGAGTAATTAAAATAAATGAATTTATTTAATTTATCTATGAGCCCTTCAATACTTCCTCTATATCCTATTTAATTTTACAATTCTAAACCGCGATAATACAACGGGTTACTTTTCGGATATTCCGATATTTTTACTTGTTCTGATAGGCTACGAATAAGCCAATTTATAGCTAATATCTGGCTAGAATCTGGTTAAGACGATGCTTTAAGCAAATACGAACTTCGACTGCAAATTTATTATATCTTTCTCCTACAATTTATTAATTTTTAATAATGTACATACTTTATTAAATGTTCAATATACCCTGGTAGAAATCTTATCGTGGCGCCCACATTTGCTATAATGGCCTTTATAGGCAAACTAGATAGTACTAGACTGTACAAAACTCGATAAATCCACACAGATCTACATAGTTTTCTCAATAATAATATGTACGTATAAAATCTGTGAGGTTATATATTATTTATTGAACAGAACTTTTATTGTAAAAATGAATGTTAAAGAAAGTTTAACATGCAAGTTTTTAATTATAATAATAAGATCTACAGTTCTATTCATACTATTTACATATAAAAGTAGTCAGAAAGCATATGTAACCTAAAAAATGAAATTTTAGAAATAAGTTTCCTTGCATATGAAAAACAGTGATTACAAAATAACGTTATTGATTGATGTAGTTGTTTCTTGAAAAGTAATATATAAATAATAATATCATATGTACAAATATGTACTTTATGAGATGTTTTATTTAAATACTAGAATTTGAATTTCAGAATTGCAAATAATTTTGTATCCGTATGTGAGTTTTTATAATACATAAACTGCTCGTCCGTGACAACATTTTCAAAGACAAACACATTAGTCGAACACATGTAGACGATAATTTTCTTTATAAGTAACAAATTACTATGTTTTAACTGGCCATAGATGTCAAATGAAAGTGTTTGATTATAAATTAATCTCAGTAGGAAATACAAAAATAGAACATATATATAATAACTCAAATACATTATTTCTTTTTAAAAATAGAAAATTAATCAGTTGATAATAAATGTATGTGAAAATAGTTTTCCTTACATAAACCATACAGGTTTTGAAACCAAGCATGTATTTAGGATGGAACATAATCAAATATAAGGAAACCAATTTTACACAAAGAAAATAAATATTTGCACTAACACTTCATATAGTTATTTAGATATTCAGATTATTTTCTTATTTTGATTGTTTAATATATATGTGTAACATAATATTGTTATTGAGTTCTTAAATACAAAAACTCGATGCATCTAAAATTTGATAACCTTACACTTTAGAGGTTATTTACATTTACTTACATTGGTAATAGGTGAACAATAACAAATAAAAACCTTTAAATCAAAATAATACATAATAAGTTCAATAGATTATGCGTCTGTTTCTTAAAACATAACCTTTAAGTGGTTGTTATTGTCATAATTTTGCTTATCTAGTTTTATCTAGTTTTATCGGGGCAAATAATATGGGAAACTAGAAGGGACGACCGTTACACGCCTTTATAGTAGCTATCTAGTTTGCCTACATAGATTTACACAGCGCGAGATTATTCTACATAGATCTATAAAGTGGACGGGATAAATTTCTACCAGGGTAATGATAATATTAATATTGCTATCAACAAATAACAACTTACGAGTGTGCAGGCATAAACGTTTGTAATACTAAAAGTAATTAATAACGCATTATGTTCCTTCCAAACATTAGTCAATCATTCCTTAGTCAACAAAAATTTTGTGACTGATGCCAAGAATAAAAAACTTTGTAATAAAAGTTTATTGTAAAGCTATAAATATTTGTTTACGAATTATTGTTTCTTCAAAAATTCTTCAAAACATACATTTATCGTCTGTATTACTATTGTTTTTAAAGTAACAATATTTATCATGCCTACATGTTTTACATTAATTAATTACAACATATATTTCGATAATAAAGACAATTCAATTTTACTTGGAGCTTGGTACCTTTTACGTAAATAATACTTTTCGGGTGCACGCGTCATTATGTAAACAAACAACATAACCTCCAATACTACTATAAATTTAATGTACATTATAAATTTCAGTTTAGTAAAATATTTGATGTAGTATGATTAGAAGTGCTTATTATTTCGAATTTTATTAAACTATTATTATTTTCATTATTAATTAATATACAAATTACTTATCTTTATCAGTTTCATATTAACTAGTATGTTTAGAAAATTCTAGCTAGAAATTAGCTAAAGAGCATGTCGTTTTTAACTGATTTCTAGTTAATTCCTTAACTAGAATTAAAGCAGATTTATAAAATCTAGCTAATAACTGGCTAAAAGCCAGCTTAGATTTCTACCAGGAAAGCACCAAAAAGATTCATATCAATATCGAATTTATTTAATTGAAAAAAAATACCGAAAAAACATACATATTTTAGACGTTGAAGTAGTGTGCCACCTTGAAATAAGGAGAATTATTTGTCCTTAATTCTTTTCTTAAGTTCGCATTTATAAATTATTGGGATTTTTTATTTTATTTGTACGAAATTATCGAGAACATGAATATTGCGGAGTATTTTTGCAGCAGCAATTGGCCTAATACTAATTCTAAGAACAAATGTGAAATCTGTAAACAATTCTTTCCAATTGACTACAGATTTAATAAAAAGAGAAAGATTTATTTATGTTTTTTAACTAGCGATAATTAACAAAAATGGATATGAAGAACCTTCTACTAGTAGTAATCAGATTTGGGTTTTCAACAAATGTTTCTCTCAGTACAAGTATTATAGAAGAGGACGACAACATAATTATCTAAACGTCGCTAACAGAATAAAATAAATGTTATTCATGATATGCCTTACAAATCGACTTCCCTTTTCTATTTTGATATATTCTGTCACATTTGGATCAGTACTGTGGCAACACACTTCTTTATTTTTATTGGCAAGGCATTAAATGGTGCACATATATATATATAAACCATATAGGAAAATTTTTTAAGTGACGCGTCGAGAGATTAAAGCAAATATATAATGTGGTTTGAACGTGAATGACAGTACTTTAGAATCAAATTAAACTTATATAGGTTATTTATGAACATGAAATACATCCCCTCAAAAAATTTTAGACCAGGTTTCCTCTTTATGAGAGTATTTCTTCACAAATACTTCTAAAAAAACTAAAAAACCAACGTATAAAAGTACGAAATCCATAGTTTCTATTGACTCAATGAAAAATATGGGGAGCCGAACTTATTAAAAAGATATTTACTTAAAAAGCATGGAAACGCTGAAATTCTAACCTCAAAGTATGAAAAAGTGAGTCATGCGAGCGTTAAAATATCATTATTGTAATGAAAAAAACATTATTTTGTATTGTAGCAATCTTAAATTGTCACTCAATTGACTCGTGTGGGAACCACGTTAAGAATTCTGATTAGGTACAAAATGTTCTCATTTACATATATTTTTAAGAGCACGATCTTTAAATTACATAAATCTTTGATAAAAGTTATGTATCAAACTTACAACAAAAGCATGCTACGGTATTGATATTTTAGATGTATTTGATCTGCATATTGTACAAAGGTTGCTGATTTTCATACCTAATATGAAAATAGTTCAGTACATTCTGTTAAATGTTATATTTATATATAACATTTCTGTTAAATGTTATATTATCGTCGAGAGTCCCTCCTGCGTTTTAAGCTCCCATCGCTAGACAGCAGCACTATAAACGCTGCATTTTGTAGTTCTATCAAACATACTCCGCGATTGTTACTTTAAATTTATTGTTTGAAAAGTTCTTGCAAGAATAATAGACAAGCTGGTATTTTATGTGTCAAAAGTTATTTTTCAGAGCAGACCTCTTTTTCTATAATAGGTAAGTGTACGTTTTTGTAGCAAATTCTCCATCATATTTAGTCCTTCATGAATGACCTGGATCGTCGCTAAGCCGATATTTCTTTTTTGTTACGCGATATAACCTGAAATGGTACGGAATACTTGTTGATCAGTACGGACACTCCGAGTGTTTCCCAATATGATCACCCCCTTTAACAAATAGAATAAAATCGAAAGTTGTTTTATTAGTTTTACTTTTTCATTTTCAGAAGGTAAATGTCTACAACTAAAAACCGTTTGTAACTGCTTTAGCAGAATCCTTTCTCAAAGAGATTGGATGTATTCTAAAAAAAAGGCAACAGGAATGTAGACCCAGGAGAACATGAAGGAAGCCATAACCTTGCTACTAGAAAACAAAATATTAAACAAAAAGGGACCTACGGATTCTAGTATTAAGTAAATTCACATCGGCAGGTGATTCTTTTGTTCCACCACGAATTATGTTTCCAAATAAATAGCGAGTGGACACAATTTTGAAAAAGATGCTCCTGCAAGAAATATTTTTGTAACTGAAGTATCTGGTTGAATCTCTGGGATTTCTTTTAAAAAGCGACCGGAGTTATTTGTTGAGACAACTCGACCGAAAATTGAATTTGATAAAAACTAATTTTTTTCTTCAAAAACAAAATTCATTTTGAAATTTCGATTTTCACCACGGATATTAAAAGCTATAGGGAAAATAGCTACGGGTGGTCATACCAAAGGACACTTTTTTTAAATTGAAAATCCTAATTTTTTTTATACAATTAATAATTCATTAAGATGATTGAATTTGATCAAAATTAATTTTTTTCTTCAACAAGGTCCGTTTATACGACAAAATCCGTTTTGAAATTTTAATTTTCAACACGGTCATCAAAAGTTACAGGTAAAATATCTATCGGTGGTCATACTGGGGGACTCTCCCCTATACATTCGCGTGATTTCAATTATTTTGCTTTCTAATAACATTCATAAAAGGAGCATCAAATGGAACAGTTTCCTGAAAAACACCGATGTAGATATATTTCTGTCATAAATTAATAATTATTATTTAGAAGTAAAATTTGGTATATTTGAAGCAAGATAATAACGTGCAGAACACAGTTATTTTTGGTAGCCAACAGTATCCAGTCAGATATGCCAAGAAATAAAAATATATTATTAATTAGACTCTAAAAATACCTTATAATATATACCTATATATTATCGCCAGATTCTCAAAGCGAAAAAGTTCGTTTCAATATCTCCGCCCGCGCTGTCCCGCTCCGGCCTAACTAGGTCATTGACACGGGTATATCCCAAAAGAAAACAAACTTGTTTACCTCCCATCCACTGCGAAGCGCCAGGACTTAGTCCTCGCGCCTCCCACATGCTCTTTCCCAAAAAATCTCATTTCAACGCATCCGACAACTCGCTCCACCATCCTCATGAGAATGAAATATAACTCCTGCGTCAAAAGGCAACATCATACACCTAGATAGCCCTTCGCCGTAGAATCATCCGGAACGAAAATTCGCCCGACCTAACCTCAAATCCAGTTTCGCATCCCGCGCGACTCACCTGCACTCGTCGTCGGTCCTGCGCTCGAGCCTCTCCTGCAAGAGCAGCAGCAGCAGCAGCAGTAGCTTCTATACATATATATACAGCAGCAGCGTGTGAATGGCCGCATGCGCCGTCAATGTCAATATCTCGCAATTGCCTTGGCGGCCAGCAGAAGGCGCCGCAAGGGTGCGCGAGAGAGAGCGAGACAGAGCGCAAAAACCTGCAGCCCCGCGAGCGCGCGCGCAGATGTCGCCTCCGCACCGCCTCTGCACGCAAGAGATACACGCGCCGCACTACTGAAACTCACGCGCACACACACAACACTGGCCAGCAGCGACAAAGCGCCCGGCTGTCACTCGCCGAATACACCGCGCCGGCCTCGGCAAGGACGCCCCGAGGGAGAGAGCGACGTGCACTCGGAAGGACACTGGCCCCGCGTCGGACAAAGGTAAACGCGCCGCGAAAACGTGTATAAGTAGTGCGCTCGGCGAGGACACTACGGCGCACGCGCCGATAGACAGGCACACACACACACTCACACGCGAGACTCGCGAACTGGATTATTATGGTGCTCGCACGCGCACAGGGAGACCCTACAGAGAGTGACGCGCGCCGTGCACCGCACTCTGCACACAACATCTGCAATCCGCGGAAGGACTGTCGAATAGTCCGTTTCTTCGCTGCGCTATGGCCGCGGCTCGAGTGTTCTCTCGCCGCTCTCGACGCTCATTTTTCTCTCTCTCTCTTTCCTTTTCTATATATATCTATATATATCTCTCTCTCTCTTGGTCGGCGGCAGCATAGCGCGGCTCGCTTTTCGCTTGTTCGCGGGCGGCAGCGCCCCCACCCGCTTGCAGCGCGAAAGGTGAAAGGAGGCGCAGAGTTGGGCAGAGAGAGAGAGAGACGTGCGCAAGGGGGATCGGCCGCCTTGGAGAGGATAAGCAAGAGAGAGGATTTAAAAAAGACAGATGCACAGGATGCAGGGCCTGATTATGTGATTCTTTGTTGGAAGTCGGAGGAATCTGATTTTTAAGATTTTACACAATTTTAATTTTTTAAATATTTTTTCTATTTTTGAATGTATACATTTAAAATAAGCGAAACAAACTAAACACTATTTGTATCAACACCGTGTCATTTAATCTATATATAAAACGTTTTTTCAACAATTATTGACAGTGGGTCAGGGTATGAACAATCGAGGCCTATGCACTTTCTACAAATTGTAAAACATGACAGGAGACTTATCCTTTCTTATAAAAAAGTGACAATGCAACTTCTAAAATGCTTAAAACTGTCTGTTTCTACTGAACTTACAAATTCTAATCCAGATTAGGAATTACCGTTATAAATAATTGTTTGGCACCAAAACATTAAAAAATTTGATTTAGTCATTAGCACTTTATTTAATAAATATCTTCGATTGAATAGGCAAACCCATAGAATTGCAATATTTCTAGCCTGGATATTCGTAAAGAGAATACAAAATATGAGTAGAAAAAAAATACTTTCTAGAGTAGAGTGAAAATTGACAAAAGCGTACCTACTCAAACTTTTCGACTTAACAGGCACAGTATTTGTCTATAGATTTGTATAAGTAGAGATACGTCGTATAACAACACGCGTCTTACCAAGCTTGGAATATATCTACTTACGTATATACAGATATTCCCTCATTTCCCACTTACAAGGGGGACCACGGAGTTTGAGTCACGGATTTTGATAAAACTTTATGGATCGTTTTCTAATACCTAAAACTGAAGCCAAATACTCGTGGCTATGTCTAATGGACCTTCGGATGGTAGATACGGCGTATTTCATTACTGTTGATAGTATATCTATATAAAGGTATCTGATTTCTAGCTTTGCCCAGATGACCAATGCTAATCTTTTTTGGCTCTATCTCATATTTAAAGACCCATTGGATAATACTACAGGTACTGTGCTTCATTTTTAGGTTCCAAAAGTCGATCCCCAAAGATTCATTAAAATCCGAGACCTGAATTCCATGCTTTCCCCTTATTTAAAAGTGAAGGCACTGTTAGACCGGGACTGATCACAACTGAGACGGGGGCACTGTTTGAAAAAATCTCTAACGCTCTTACCTTATTGAAGAGAGAAGTAAGGTTAGATTGAGCCCTGCCGCGTGATTCGCGATGATCCCGTCGTTCATCGTCCCTGTTTGAAATCTTCTCGGGTTTCTAGCCAGAATTCATTGATATTTTCTAGCTAAAATGATATTTTTATTATATAATGTCACAATTAAAAAACATTAATTTATGTGTGTACTATTATATTAACCCATTTCTTCCCAAGCGGCCATTTTATAATTGATTGGTTTTTTTGCCTAAAACCACCATTTTGAAATTTTCCAACGGAAATTTGAAAATTCTGACTTTAGAATCGGAAAGAGCGGACAATTTTACTTCAGAAAAGTGCTATTGATTATTATTTTTTTTCGACAATTTTTTAGGCAAAAAAAAATCTATTCTTTTGTAATACATGCATGATTTTCACGTTTTTTACGCCCTAAGGCGTAAAATGTCTACTTTACGCCCGTTGCTCGTTTTACTATACGTCCGCTTGTTCCGCCAATAGAAGTGAGAGTAAAATTGGTCTAAACTTGGTTAAAAATCAATACATGTGTTATCAAAAATATAGTGTGCACCACGGGCAAGAGGGCCTTTTTAAAAGACCTCGTGTGTTTGCAGTACGAGCCGTAGACGAGCTAGCACGAGCCGAAGGCGAGTACGGACAGCGAGCTTGAGACGAGTCAAAAAAGACCCACTTCTCGTCCTTGGTACATAATGTACTATTCTTAGCTATAGAATAACCGCTATCAATCCATTGGCACTTAGCTTCCTCAAACCTTATACATTGTTCCAATATGAAATTATTTGCTCTAATTTAATTCTGTGGTGAAAAATCAAAATGTTAAGTACATTTTTTTAAATGTCGAGATACATAGATGTAAATTTTTTAATTGCCATTTAAACCTTTGCAAAAGTGTAGCATAGATTATGAAAAAATATTTAAATTGTATAATTAAAAGTTTGCACCTTAAACCCACCGGCTTGGACAATACTTTTACACGTTTTCGAGCGCTGGACAAGTTATCCGATCCGGACCCTCAATTGTTGATTAAATTTCTTTTTATGCATATAAAGAAATGCATAGTACTTTTACAAATAATTTTTTTTTTGTAATTATGTAATTTCATATGAGGTCATGAACAACGAATTTATTCATTAGATACAAAAATATCATAAAAATTTAAAAAACTCTATAAAACAAAAACGTATCGATGAATCTTTAAAATTCTTTTTGATTTAAAATCTTCATCAATAATGAACAAATTGATCGTTGATTTTTCAAAAAACAACCGCGTAATATCCAAGAAAACAGTGATCACATTTTTTTTAAATAACCATGAATATTATGAAAATGAGAAACGTTATAAAACAAAAATAAATCGGTAAATGAAATTTTTTTTTATTTAAATCTTCATCAAAAAATGGAAAAATTAGCTTTGATTGATAAAAATTGCAGCTAATACCCAATAAATTAGATATCAACCGTTTTTTTTAAAAAGAAATAAAAATGAAAAATCATTATAAAGCTAAAACAAATGGATGAGTCTCAAAATTTTATGTTATTTTAAATATTCATAAAAAACGAGAAAAATGAGCTTTGATTAGTGAAAAATTACCGTGTAATTCCCAAGAAATAAACAATCAAAAATTTTTAAAACAAATATACCCTCAAATATCTTGAAGAATAAAAGTCCTCATGATCTAGGC
This sequence comes from Gastracanthus pulcherrimus, assembly GCA_949152435.1. Lineage (NCBI taxonomy): Eukaryota > Metazoa > Arthropoda > Insecta > Hymenoptera > Pteromalidae > Gastracanthus > Gastracanthus pulcherrimus. The sequence continues at coordinate 183,042,573 of OX424572.1, forward strand.
AAATAACTCAGCCAAGAGATACTCAAAAGCTATCATTTTGAAAATTTTCAGGTCGATTGTTGCAGTTTTATTCCTATTATCGTACGACATAGAAAATCGATTTTCTTTTACAAAATGATTTTTCTTTCAGAAGCAGAAAAGTATTTAGACTTAAAAGTTTTACTGAAAATTCCACTCGGTGTTACTAATAACCAGAATTTTTTTCAACTAATTTCCATGATATATTTTCGAGATATAACTGTTTAAAAAAATGACGTGTTCGTATATAAAAGAAGAAGGGAATTAGCTCATAAAATATTTGTAGTCTCAAAAGATAGGTAATTTTAAGCTCTTTTAAATGCATTTTATCCGAATTGATTATATTAATTTTAACCTATAAAAAACTGAAATACTAAAACCCAAAAATCGAAAAATCGCTAAAATATGAATTTCTATTTGTTTGTTGATGAAGATACGAAATTAGATATAAAATTAAAGATTCATTGATTCGTTTTTGTTTTATAATGATTCTTCTATTTTACAATATTTTTAAATAGATAATGCAATAGGGAAAAAATCTATTACGTCAGATAGAATATATTTTTTTTGTGCTATTAATTAGAAAAAGATATAGCATTCTAAGTAATTTATTAAAACGAAAAATTGTATACTGGAACAGTTGCCAATGAATTAACAGCGGTTATTTTATTAATCTCTTTTCAGTTAGCGATATTATTTACTTAAAGTATTGAACAACATTTCGATGTGATACTTAAATAAATGAAATAAAGATATATCAATGTATGTTTACGTATGTTTCTTTTTGATCGATAATTCTATTTAAATATTTTAATTAATAAAAATTTGTGAACATTCATCGTCGGTCAATGCTACTCCATTTGTATATCCGTCCGTGTATAACAATAGTATATTATGCACCTAGGGAGTAAAGTAGGCTATTGACACCCGCGAGCGAGTTGCCGCTCGAGCGAAGCGAGGGTAGCAAACTCGCAGGCGTCAGTAACAGTCATTACTCCCGAGTGCAGTATAGGATTTTTTCTCATGCCCGGCAGAAAGTTGTTTGTGTTTAATTCTCGATTTCAGGGCCGAAAACGTCACATAACCTCACTTCTAGAAACTGCAACGTGTATGCTCGCCTCTACACTACGTGTCAGTTTCTAGACATGAGATAATATGATGTTTTATTCCCTGAAAACGGGGAATATACACAATATTTTACGTCAGGGTATGAGAGAGAACATTGTTTTATTTAAATTCAACCGAACTGCATATAACGTTTATTGCTGTTACATATGATAAAGTACATCATAAATAAGATGTAACATGAAATTGACAACTTGATATTGAACAATAAAAATTTATTAAACTGCTTATTTGGTAAAAGAAAATATAATGTTCTTAAAACTTGAATTTTTACTTGCAGGTTGTCATTTTTGTGATTCCTGCTTTACCATAGTTATTCATATTACTCGTACTATAAAAATGTCACAGCTAATAATTTTTGCTTAAAACTACTTTCTACTTACATTTCAATGCATTTTATGCCTAATAAATGGTTATAAATATATTATTTATCATATGGTTCAAAGTCGCCTCAACCACCGGGATTTTTTCCACCATGTCTTTTAATTTTTACTGCAAAGCACACTTGCAAAAAACCTCTAATATGTTGCCAATATTTGCTACAGATTAAGATCGAAATGTTAGCATATTTTTTCCTCAATAATCATAAGCGGTTGGTAATGGTATATGCAAGTTCTCGGGAAGCTTAAAGTCAGCCTAGTTTACGGTACATAGGATCACAATGAAAAATTTCAAGAATTTATAAAATGAAAAAGAAAAATATGTGCTGCTCTTATTGGCACTTTCAATATACTGACATCATGCAAAGTTGTTATGTTTTGAATATTTGACAGTAAAAACTAAGTGGTTATCGTTTATTATAATATCACTAGTAGTACGCTCAACACTCGTATTACTTTAGCTTTTATGAATTTGCTGACTAATATTTTATAGAACTTAATTGATTATTGATGTCAGTAGTTTGTACAGTTATACAGTTAGTAATATTATATTTATATCTGACTATCTTTTATATTTGGATTATTATTGAAAATTTCTTCGAACATAGCTGCATTTTCAGATGAACGCATATCAATTCTATCAGACATTGCAGGAAACAAATGCCTATAAAAAGTGAAGCAATACGGATCTTAAACTTAAAAAGTGATATGTTTGCTAATTTTAGCCATACTATTGCATCAAATTCCGGTAAATCAGATTGTTTAGCCGATTGAATATGAGAACACACTTTTTCAGTGCAAATTCTATCAGACATTGCAGGAAACAAATCCGTCAAGCAATTAGCAAAAATTCTTATTTCCTTTTCTGAGTAGTGGCTATATTGAGCACTGATAAATTGGACAAGCTTTAAAAGCTGAACTAAATCATCTATCATCATTATTAATCGAACGCATCAGTTATTAATCGAATGAATAAAAAATGCTCGCGAAAGCATTTTGTAAGATTTTGTAACTGACACAATGTTATTACGTTGTTAAGTGTGTTTAAAAAAATTATATTTATGAAATTTTGGTAAATATTATAAAATTTATGTAATTCGGCAAGTATATATATTTATTCAGTATTGAGACTGCACGTCTCAAGAATTAGTTCGAATATAGTATCTATTAACAGTTCGTTCGTAAGGCCCACAGTAAGCCACATCGCTGCTCGATCAAGTACACAGTTAAAAGCATAAATCTTTATAAAACTTATAGAACATCCATTTCCAATAAAAATACAGTCAATCAATTTTATAAACCGGCAAACGTATATTAGCAAATTCTTAGGTACACTATAAATCAATTACTGCGTGATTCCATTATTATAAGCTATAATAAATTGTGCTAATTAAGAAATAAATAAAAGTTTTATTTGTGAATACGAGAATTCATAAAGATTATTTATTCAATCAACCTTTAATTTGACTACCCACCAGGGCGCAGTTCACAGATCCAGCAGTAGACCAAGGTAAGAACATTTTCAAAAATCTATAAAAATATAAGCAGGTATCTGGTTGTCAGAGAACCAGATTTCATGGTAGAGCCTGCCACTAGGTTTAGGATCGTCTGGAAATTACGGCCCCCATAAAATGGGAGAAAAACTCCCGGACATACATTTTTCTAGAAAAGTGAAGGATTATCAGTAATTCTTATGTAGCCTATGTGTTTCTTGGGATCAAAACGAAGGCGATTGTTCAAATTTTATTAAGATCGGTGCAGTAGTTTTTAGGTGACGCGGTATACGTATATCCGAATACTTGAGAAAGACAATGGTGGGGTATCTGTCAGCAACCGCGACAAATACAGCGCCTATTTTCCATGCTGTATATGATACATGATTTACTTTTAAGGCTTGTCCAATTTATCAGTGCTCAATATAGCCACTACTCAGAAAAGGAAATAAGAATTTTTGCTAATTGCTTGACGGATTTGTTTCCTGCAATGTCTGATAGAATTTGCACTGAAAAAGTGTGTTCTCATATTCAATCGGCTAAACAATCTGATTTACCGGAATTTGATGCAATAGTATGGCTAAAATTAGCAAACATATCACTTTTTAAGTTTAAGATCCGTATTGCTTCACTTTTTATAGGCAAGTCATATACAGAAATGCATAAATATAAAATTGTTAAGTTAACGAAATATTAGAAATTGTAAATAACCTGAAATAATTGCGAGAAATGTCAAATAATTTGTTTATTTTTTACGTGTACAATCAAAAGATACGTCACACGATGCAACAATACCACCTACGATAATCAAATTTTTCACTTTTCTGGTCCTTTGTTCGTTTCCGCATCACGAAAAACTACTGCACCGATCTTAATAAAACTTAAACGATTCTCTTTGTTTTGATTTCGGTCAACACATAGGCTAATAGAAATTATAGATAATGTTTCAGTTTTCCATGAAAATGTAAATTACCTCATGTGTTAACCAAGTATTCTCGCTTCGTTTTTGGGCATGTTTTCGTTATTGTACCAAGCCAAATCTACTGCACCGATCTTGATAAAACTAAAATAATTCTCTTTGTTTTGATCTCGATAAACGCAAAGGGGAGTTATTAAATTATCTAAGTATGTCACTCGTGAGATAGCCGATAATCTCTTTAAAGGAGCTCTCTGATTGGCCTAGAGCACATTTGTTTACGTATTTCACGCTGTGAGATAGTTAGATAATAAGGTCCCTGGCTACATAGGATTTATATATATGTCACCAAACTGCTACAAAATTTAATATGTTATTCTATTTGGAAAGTAAGTCGACACGTATTTTTTTTCGATTGCGTTAAAATTGGCATTTTTATGCACATTTCAAAAGAGACATTTAATATTCGCGTTTCTGAAAAATCCAAGATAAAAACTTTTGTTAATGGTCCTATTTCGTCATTTTTCAATATTTTTTAATAATTCTTAATGCATTCAATGCAGTGGATGATGTTCTTTCAATCCACCATAAAAATTTTTTGATAAAAAACAAAGATGTCAATGCATTTAAAGAAAAAACGAAAAATGCTTTTTTTTTAAAAGGCCATTTTTTTGCTGAGAATATTTTATAGGTAGCTGACCTCTAGATATATCTTTTAGTCTATGTGGGATTTGGTATTTTTTGATGTTTAAGAGAAATAAAAGAATTAAAAATATTTTTTGATTTTTTGATTTTTTGATTTTTCTGATCTTAAGGTGGTCCTATAGTAAATTGTAAAAAATTTGCTAGTTACATGATAACATTTTTTAAATTGGTGGTTATATTTGTTACCTAAAAAGAAAGTTTTTTGTAAATTTTCATAAATTTTTAGACAGTTTACCCATAGTTATGTAGGAAAAACTAGCGATTTTCAATGAAAATTGACGTTATTTCAATACTGTCCTTGCGAATAGGAATGTAAGTATGGCATTTGAAAAAAATGATGTAATATTTATCACCTGTACCACACAGAACTGCCAACTCCAAATATTTAAAAGCACAATCATAAAGAAAAATAAAATTATATTGATTTTTTATTGTAAAAATAACCTAAAAATGGGTAACACTTTCTTAATAAATTTTTTTTGAAAAATTGGTGTTCATGGTCGTAATGCGAGTAAGTTGAGTAAGATATCCTTAAAGTTTCAGATTAAATTCATTGTAATCCCATGCGCATAAGATTTGCTGAACATTGGATAACCATAAATGGAGAAAACCGCACTTTTGTAAAAAAAATGAAATAATTTTCTGATAATTTTAAAACAATTCTTGTATCGCAGAATATCGATCAAAATTTTCTGTTAATAATTTATATTGTTTTCTGAAGTTTGTCTGCATAGTATAGAGTAGATTTGGACATAGGTTTGGATTCGGTTAATGTAGGAATACGCTGGATTGTGTGCAATAAAATCCAAAATCATATTCTGTTCTAAAAATATACAAAGTTTTACTATAAGAACACCTTAATAAAGTCTGAACGACTCTCTTCGTTTTGAACTCGACAAACACATAGGCTACATAGGATTTATATATAATGCTTCACTTTCCCAAATAAATGTAACGTACCTCCTAGGAAAAGCAAATTTTTCACTTTTTTGGTCATTTGTTTGTTATTACATCACGCAAATACTACTGCAGCGATCTTAATAGAGTTTACAAGATTCCCTTTGTTTTCAACGCTACAAAAATATAGGCTACATAGGAATTATAGATAATACTTCAGTTTTCCAGAAAAATGTAAAATATCTCCTACGAAAACCAAATATTTCCAGTTAAATAAATTCATTTGTGATACAAAACGCTTTTATTTACTTAATTAAGAACTAGTGATATATGCATTTAATGGTTTTAATAAAATGAAAATTAACAATTATTTACGCTCGCTCGAGCCTTTATGCCCAAATTATAAAGCCCAATAAATGATGAGACCCAAAATTGATAGAGAAAAAGAAGTTATGAGGCCCAAACAAATTTGTATACCCAAAAATTATAATCCGCAAATAATTTTGAGGCACAAATAATTATAATGCGCAATAAATAATGGCTAAAAAATAATGCTCAAAAACATTAAAAGCTCCTAATTTTATAAGGTCCAAAAATACTATAAAAACAAAAAATTATGAGGCCCAACAAAACTATAAAAACAAAAAATTGTAAGGTACAAAAACTATAAAAATAAAAAATTATAAGGTACAAAATCTATAAAAACTAAAAATTATAATGCCAAATTTTATTAAGGCTCAAGAAAACTATAAAAACAAAAAATTATAATGCCTAAATTTTATAAGGCTCAAAAAATTATAAAGCCCAAAAATTATAAGGCCCAAATTTTATAAGGTCCAATGAAACTACAAAAACATAGAATTATAAAAGTAAAACGTTATAAGGTCCAATAAATTGTGAGACCCAAATATCATAAAATGCAAACAAATTTAATTCCCAAAAATGATAATGCTCAAAACATTATAATGCCAGAAAATTATAATGTGCAAAACATTATCAAGCCTAAAAATACTGTTTGACAACACATACCTAGGAAGCCAACCATCCACCCACCCATCAAATCATCTACCCACACATGCATCCACTTATTGATCCACCCACAAACTTATCTGTTCATACTTCCACCCTCCCACACTCGCGCACACATATGATGAAACCTATCACGTTCCAACATTTTGAAAATTCAAAAACAGTTTCTTGACAATGAAAAATGCCCTCGGGTGTACAGGCTTTTATAGATATAATAATTTGTTTACTGTTATTGTATAATGTTACTAAAACACGAATGACATATGTTGTATTTGAGTTCTGTCGGATTTTTAAATTGTCTCAACAGTTACATATAACAAGAAACACATTGCATATTATTATATATCTTTATAAACCGTTTTAATATTAGAAATAGATACGCATACACTATTAAGAAAATTAAACACTATATGACATCCACGTTTCTAGTCGTCTTCGTTTGCATCCGTATAGTTAGTGGTGATGATTGTAAAGAAAAACGTTTTCGCGAACTTCGCGTATGATCAGTAATTAAACTTTATTCATAGTTGAAAGATCGTTTCTTTTGGTATCCACGAGTACGTACCAACGTGAGCGAACAAATCGACAATGGCCCAGTATAAAGATTTTTCGAAACAGTTCCTTCTGCCGCAACTGTACAGTGTACTATATACTGTACAGTTATTGCAGAATTCGTTAGAGAGTTCGTGTTCTGTTCATCGATTCGCGCAACTGTGTTTGCATTATTACAGCGTGTCGTATGTAGATTGAAATAGGACAAAAAAGACAATTTTAATAAAATTGAATCAGTTTTAAACATTATCATAGGTTTATTTAATTTAAAATTTCTTTTAGGCATTACTTTTTATCAAATATGACGATGTGATATTTGATATTCGTGCAGCAGACGAACTCAATGTCTTTGTCCAACTTCAGTTTCATTTGTATGCTTTAGTTGTATCAAAAGTTTCATTTAAGAGAATATCATAATATTTATAAATTATGTACAATATTGAAAAATAATATTGATTTCGACATTTTTTTCTACTTTTATATGTTATAAGTGAAAAATAAATAGATAAATAAACAAAGTGAAACACATTTGATTCAAAATGATTTTATTTACTTATTAAGTATTTACATTGCAAACAAATTATGTTGGACGCGATCATACTACTGATGCCATGTTTGACTATTATGAAAAAATTCGACAATTTCGTGGTGCTTTAATATATCGGTAAACAGCTTATAAACACACCTGTTGCTTGGTTTCAGTGTTGGTCTACTTCCTTGTGTATATTCAGTATTTCTAAACATGCTAAAAAGAGCATTTACATGAATTAATCATCAATTATGTTAAGGACCTGTTGCTTGGTCTCAGTGTTGGTCTACTTCCTTGTATATATCCAGTATTTCTAAACATGCTAAAAAGACCATTTACATGAATTAATCATCAATTATGTTAAAGACTCTAGTTGAAAAAATGTTGTGTTCCAAACTATGCCAAAGTTTACCTTGGTGCATCATAATATGTCAAAGTTTGCTAGAGTTTGCCAGAGTATGCCAAATGTCGACAAACCGTGTCCAATTGGCCGTTTTGGCACACATATGACAAGTTTTGGCACACTTTTGGCAAAGTTTGGCAATGTCTGGCAAACTTTGGAAAACTGTGGCACGACCGATAGATTAAAAGTGCAATTTTTTCAATAAACTAAGGCATAATTTAGCATACTCTGGCAAACTTTGGCATATTCTAGCAAACTTTGGCATGCTCTAGCAAACTTTGGCATGCTCTGGCAAACTTTGGCATACTCCGGCAATCTTTGGCATAAAATGGCAAACTTTGTTATAATATGGCAAACTTTTGGCATAATATGGTAAACTTTAGCATACTCTGACAAACTTTGACATACTCTGGCAAACTATTAGCATAATATAGCAAACTTTGTCATAATATGGCAAGCTTTAACATAATATGACGAACTTTGGCATGCTCTGGAAAACTTTGACATAAAAACCATGTTCACTAGGGGAGATGGAAGTAATATATTCTAAGAATGGTGACAGTGATATGATTCTGTACAAGAAGAAGAAACTTGCATTTGCTAAAATAGCACATCTGATTTCCACAAATTATTATGAGAGCATCACAGGTCAGTAACATTTTGTACTCATTCAAATAGATATCAAAGATACTTTAAATAAATTTTGTAATCCCTGATAGAAAATTGACCATCATTTGTGGCCTATTCACTATCTATTGACCAACTTCCGTGGTCAATTTGTAGCCAACAATTAGACCATAAATTGACCATAATATGGGTAAAGATACATTTATAACCTCAAATACATGTATAGAAATTTAAATTCGCACAATGTTTTTTAAGAGTTTAATCGAATTTAAAAAAAATGTATTTTACAAATGCGAGATATGCAAGCGAAGTTGCAGTATTGCATGTATTCTAAGTTCTAACTCCGATTTTACACATAAAATATATGCCCATGATGCTCAGTATAGGTGTAGTAGTTCATACGCACGCGCACTCCGTCGGGCGCTTAGGTCGTTTGCACGCTAAAAGCATAAGGATATAAAACATAAGAATAACATTGATTAGTATATCAATATACACAAGAAATAAGAGAATAGTGTATTACGCATCTAGGGAGGTAAAGAACTGTCTAGTCCGTAGCACGTGTAAATTGTCTTCGACCGAAGACTTGGGTGGCAATTTAAACGTGCTATGGGGTCGCCATTTTACCTTCCATGGTTCGTATTCTATTTATCCCCACACCTGCACCGAAAGTGCCACTTTTCCTCCCGGGCGCCTGGAGAGAAAAGTGTATTTTCGATGCTGGTATGAGGAAAGAGTATATTACGCATCTAGAGAGGTAAAATGGCGACCCCATAGCACGTGTAAATTCGGGTCGCAATATACAGGCGGAACAGGACAATCTTCGGCTCGGGTCGCAATTCACACGAGCTATGGACTCGCCAATTATTTAGCTTCCTAGATGCGTAATATACTCTTTCTTCATACCAACAGCAAAAATACACATTTATCTCCAGGCACCCGGCAGGAAAAGTGTTAATTTCGGTTCAGGTGTAGGGAATAGAATATACTATGCATCTAGAGAGAAAAAGTATTGGCTAATCCATAGCACGTGTAAGTTGCCATCCGAGCCTTTTTACTCCCGTGGTGCGTATACTACGTTTCACCATACCTGGGCCGAAAATGACACATTTGAGTTTCGGAACCGGGAGGAAATGTGGTACTTTCGATCAAGGTATGGTGAAAAATAAGTCTTTATTCCTCTTATATGTCGTATATATACAGATATACCAATCAATGTTATTCTTATGTCTGTCCTTCTTCTTTTAGCGTGTAAAAGTTCTTTACTCTCCCAATACACATTTATACATATACAGTGTGTTGACAGCTGGGAGTTGTGGGAGAGAGCAGACCTTTACCTGTTTAAAACATTTTAAGAAAAACGTAGTTTTCCCTTCTGAGCAGTTTAGCAGATTTAATTTAAAAAGTTGAGCAGGATTGCTGAGTACAATTTGCCTAATAGAGTCAAGAAAATTTGACTTAACTACTAAAGCAATTTTTATTTAAGTCGTTGAACTAGAATAGTTGGACAAGTTCAACGCAAATAAATAAGCAGCGTTTGGTCCAATTTATGTATTTATTTATTTGTTAATTAATATATATTTATTAATGCAGACGATTAAATTAAACTAAAGTTTATCGTACATATCTTAAAAGAAATACAAGAAAAAATATTTGTAGGTTAGGTTTGAATATTTTCAGCATGCAAGCTCGACGTGCCACATGCTAGTATAATTTTTTAATTGTTTATTCTCTTTTAAGTATCTAATTCGTATTCAATTATTTCAGGTTAATTAAATTTTATTTATAAATAATTATATAAATTACACCACCTATTGGCCATAAATCGTCGGTCATAAGCTGGGTTGTTGACCATAATATAGGCCATAAATTGACCACACACCATAAAATTAAGCATTATGTGGCAAATAGTTGGTCAATCTTTCTACCAGGGATTCTAATTGAAAATAGGTGATAAAGTTGAGTTTACGTGGAATACATAAAAGGAGTACAACAACTACAAATTTGCGACCAGAAGAGTCAAGAGCAATTTCAGAATGGAAGTATTTTGATTATTTTGGAAGTATCGAGCTCTACCTCTAGAAATGTTGACACTATTTGGCTAATACAGCCAAAACAGGCCTACTACAGAGCAATCCAATTAAAGTTGTACCAGACATGAGCAATATTTCTCAAAAGAAAAAAAAGGAAAATGATGGTTTGCTGGATATATTCTCGAGAATGCAACAGACATTTGAGAAAAAAGTCGATGCTTTTATATCAGATTCCATCATTGGGAAGAACTTTGAAATAGAAAGTGGGTTGGAAGAGTATTTTATTATGATATTGGACATATTAAAAGACATTCCAGAAACAAAATAAATGGAATGCTACTTACAAATATCACAAGAGATCAGCAAATTTAGAACTAATACATAGACTTTGATACGTATGATCCGCAAGTATTCGACAAAACACTTCAATGTCTAAAGAAGATAGTCCTTTCAAGTGGGATATAGAGGTAAAACTGAATCAAAATCTCATAAAGAATTATGAAGATGGACTTCAGATGGATTTAAATAAAATAGTAGCTGTGACAAGAAGCACAAAATAATTATAGTCAACAGCCTTAAGGGGATGCTTCAGACCTCTTTACCTGTCGATAAATCGTATTAAAAATTTTCGTTTTTCTCAAAAAATACGGAAGAATAAAATTTCCATTTTAAGGTCGCTTTATTTAATTGTTATCTCTAACTGTTATCAGAATCGAAAACTAGCATAATCACGTAATTGCTAATTTAAGATTTTGATAACAATTCGAGTGCTCCGTTATGTATCTACCGTAAATAAAGCAACCCTGAAAAGGAAATTTGATTCTGATGCGTATTTTCTGAGAAAAACGAAATTTTCGAATACAATTTATCGACAGATAAAGTAAGTCTGATGCACCCCCTAAAGTAAAAACTAGGATATGCAGTATAGTTAATAATTATCTTGTTCTCATGATTTGACATTTTTTTTAAAATTGTTTACTTTTAAGCTTGTAAACGTATTCTTTATTGTGAATTTATCAATGTAAGTTGTAAAAAAAGTTTAAAAAATAGTGTCGTCTTAAAAATTTATCAGTTTAAAGATTTGTTATTATATTATAATAATTAGCATAGACTAATTGTAGTTTGTAGCTTAAGAATATACATAACGACTTGGATACACATTATCCAAAAGTGTTGGATAAAACTATTGTTAATGATAAACTCGTGTTCGAAATTATTATGAAAATTATTTTAAATCTTATTGTGTGCAAACATTTTTTATAACTACTACTAATTACTAATTTATTTAAGCTTAATTTAAGAGCAGATGACATGTTTATTATATTAAAGTTTCAAAATAGTATATTGTGTACCGAGGGCGTAAAGTGGAGTGTAGAGTTTGTAGTACGAGTCGAAGACGAGTACTGAAAACACAAGAGGTCAAAAAGCCCACTAGCCCTTGGTACACACCATATTTTTTGTGAGACATGTATGGATTTTTTTGGGAAAGTTTCAAAAAGTACAGTCACAATACATAAATAAATATAGTTAAATAAAATGTAAATGTCAAAGCCTTTTTATAAATAATAAATAAATAAATAGATAAATATATTTATTTGTGATACAAAATGTATCATTATGCGAAAAAGCCCTTTTTCATGCTTGCAAAGCGAATGGAAAATTGGGCATTCCGAGCGTCTTCGCCTGAGCATTACCTGTACATTACCTCTCCTTGCCCCGGTAATGGTCTGTAGCGAGAGATAATCGTCATTATCTCCCGCTCCTGCATTTCTTAGGTCTATAGTAGACGACTTGTAATGCCCATTTCCCCACTCCTTTAGCATGCATGAAATAGACCCCATTCACACACTTATTAAAAAAATACGATGTGTAACACGAGTGGAAAGGGCTTTTTCAGACTCGGATGATGAACTCAATCATCATCCACGCTTAGAAAAAAACAATTTTCCCCCCTAGTTGCACAATGTACTATTATATACTTAATTTCGTATTTACACTGTTAATAAATTCTCTTACAAATGCTCATACTGCCATGACGCAGATTCTGATGACGATACAAAAAATTTTCGCAGAGCTGTTCGAACTTCTCCATTTTTATCCAGCTGTGATTCTTCATGTGTTTCCTCATTATCTGCGGAATCAATATCATTGTCTTCATTCCAATCTTCATTCACAAAATTATTAAATTGCCTGAACTTTCTAATTCTGAGGTTATCAAATAATTATGTAGACATGCTGATGCCAGTATACATTTCTCAGTTGTTTCACGTGTAGTGCTTATTGCTGTTTCGAACACTCTCCATCTTCTTACAAGCAAGCCAAATGCACATTCGATGATCTTCCTTCCTTTTGATAATCTTACATTAAAAATGGGGCGGTCGATGGCTCAAGTGGTGAACGCGTACCTCTTACGACAACGGCTGCTCAAGGGACGCTTTTCGAATCCCTGTCAGTCCGATATTTTCTGGGACATTTTAACAAAATATTTTTCCGCTTTTTCGGTGGCGCAGATCGGGGATGCAACCCGCTACCTGTTTAAGGGCAGTAATTGTCCGTATATGTATTTTAAAAAATAAAGACAAAAAAATATAAATATTTTATGATAAATTTTATTTACACTTTCGAGCATATGGTGTCATAAGATAGGGTTTCAATGGGAATCCACTGCCAACTGGAAATATAATAATAATGATATATATTGTACATCTTAAACTACAATTTTTACTAAATATCAATACAAATTTTATATTACCTGTGAAATAGTAAGAACAACTTATGTTGCTGCTTGGAAGATTCTTTGCACCCGATAATGCCACTCTCTATCGATTCAGCTGTTTACCGAGATCACATTTAATAAACCTGCAAGAAAGCAATATTATTTTTACTTTACACTAATTAAAATGATATTCATAAATAGAATGCATAAATTTCATTAATTTCAGTTCGCTTACCAAAGTCACCAATGTTGATTCATTCGAATCTCTTGTAAGTATCGCATGTATCAAACATTACCAGGCTTTTAAAATCTTCGTAATGTGGTAGCGAGAAACAAAATGTGAAGGTACTCTTATGCGAAAGTGCTTCCCATCTGATATTCCTAGACAATTTGGCATTTCAAAAAATCTTTCCATATTTACATAAATGAATGCGATGAAAATTAGACTAAAAATCACTGTATTTAAAAGAGTTAAATTACTTGAATTTAGCTGCACTTTTCATCACGTTTTTTGATGTTAATAACTTTGTTACAGATTAATATTTTTTACGAAACAAAGATGAAATTGAAGCTCTTTTTGTCTACTTCTTGTTAAATTTGGGTAATTTGTTCTAGCATAAAAGATAAGAACCATAAGAAGAGCTATGATCAGAAGTAGAGGCACTATTTTTTACTAAAATAGCGCACAATTGAAATCTATTGGTTGATATTTTGAGTATAAGGACCCATTGGAAAAAACTAGTGGTGCTGCACTTCATTTTTAGGTATTGAAAAACATCTCACAGAGTTTCAGCAAATATCGTTTTCCAAACCTCCGACACTCTCTTAGTAAGTCATTTTCTAATACAAAGTAAGGGATGTTCCTAATATATTTGCATTAAAATGAATTAGTGGGGTGAAATAAACGTAAAAATACGCGTAAATACTAAAACACACCTGTTTGTTATATTCGAAAAAAAAATTGTATTAAAACAACCCTGCTGCTTCTTAAGAGTAAAAGCTTTGATTTCCTGTGAAAAAAAAATCAATTTCTTTGAAAAAATTAGGTGATCCCTCACATTTTAATTAAAATTATATATATATATATATATATATATATATATATATATATATATATATATATATATATATATATATATATATATATATATATATATATATATATATAACAACTCGAGCGAGTATTAGCAAGTGAGGGCTTTTTGCTAGTATACATCCTAATAATATTAATCCCTTTTACGTTCACATGTAAAAACTTCAAGTTTATTTATAATGCAGCCTGGCTCTTTAACCTATGACACAACAGTGTAAGAAACTTTTGCTCTACTCAATAGTAAGTTGGCTGTAGTCACTAGAGAACCAATTTCCCTGCATACGCGCATGTGTGGAACAGCCCTTTGCGAGACAACCGACCAGGCGCGCGCTCCCCTTGCAGCTGATTCGGCATCGCGTAAGTAGTCGCTTGTATCGCAAACCTCCGCACGCTCACACGGCTGCCAGCGCGCTCGCACGGGCTCCCCGATCAGAGAAACAAATCTGGGCCTCGTCAGGGCCAGCACAATTAACCTAATTTCGGAACCGGCTCCGATCAGTCACCTAATCAGGACCCTAATAGGGTGTGAAACGCGGGGCGCGGTCAGGTCCGGATCAGGCACACGGATGTAGGACTGCCTGAACAGGTCCGTATTAGTTCCCAATCAGGTATTCGTATTACATTAAAATGATTACTTTTATAATGTTTAGTTGTAATTATTGAAATTCTTCTACTTTTACTATTATTTTATAATAATATTATACTATATTATTCTAAATATCGGAATTTAAATTTTCCTTAACTTCCCTGGTAGAAAATTAATCTAGAACTATGTAGATCTATCTAGTTTGCCAAGGAAATAATCGAGGGCCTCGATAAAACTAGATAATTTTCTACCAGGGTTATAGATATACTTTATAGTTCATACAAATTTTCATATAGCAATCTATGTACTGTAAAGATAAATATAACCAAACTTTATTACTTACATTTAAATATTTCTTTTACAGTATCACATTCTTGGTATAGGTCCCTTTAAGAAATCATATTTATATGTGCAAATGTTGAAGTTATTATATAATCTCATTATTTCTAATTATTGAAACTATTATCATTTATAGGTTAGGTAAGTCAGATAAAACATTTTTAATCTAAGAAGCGAGAATTTGAAAACTATTTTCTACTTTGAAAACTAGTTTCTTGAAAAGAGATAATTTAATTGTGTGAAATTAACAACATTGATATGTATGCCAAATTTTATTAAAATTTGTTATTAATTTATAAACTATTATTTTGATTAGATTTATATGAATCAATTTTAATTAATCAATTAGTTAGTGAAAGCGAACATAATAAGTTGTTACGTATGATGAAGCTAACCATCTACATGGGTTCGACTGATATACTTATTGTCTTCAAAAACTCATTTATAGTTTGTAATATTGCTAGATTTATATGCTAGATTAATATATAAATTTGTACTTTACTTTGCACTTTATTTTAACTATAGAAATTGAATTTTAGACCTACAAATAACTTAAATAAGCTCATCGGTGGCAAAATTTTCAACGATAAGCTCATTAGTCGAATACATCTGGATGATGGATTTATTTATGCGTAACTGAGTATTATGTATTAACTGGTCATCCAGATGATAACGCAATTAATTCATAGCTATCAAATGAAAGTATTTGCTTATAAATGATTCACAGAATTAAATACAAAAGTGTTACACATATACTATGATCTAAATAAAATCTTACTCAAATACATCATTTCTTTTCAAAAGTAGATAATTAATTAAATAATTACATATTTTCGTAATAATAGTTTTTCTTTATCCAAACCATACAGGTTTTAAATCTATCAAATAGTCTGTAATATATTTTGAATGGAATACATTATATAATCAAATGTTGAATATTTGTAATTTAGTTGTTGATTCAGCAAAAATGTTGACTTAAATTGACAAAAGGCGATGCAAAAACATGTATCAAAACATTACTTAATAGCTTATAGTTAAGTTTTCTTTAAGCACGACCTAAAATAGGTTATTTCTGTTATTATTCTTCTTATCTATAGCTTTATCTGTAAGT
Organism: Gastracanthus pulcherrimus; assembly: GCA_949152435.1. NCBI lineage: Eukaryota > Metazoa > Arthropoda > Insecta > Hymenoptera > Pteromalidae > Gastracanthus > Gastracanthus pulcherrimus. The sequence continues at coordinate 183,059,125 of OX424572.1, forward strand.
AAAAGCTATAATTTTCCATACTTTAACAAAAATATAATAAACTGTTAAATGTACAGAACTATAATGTATGTCGAAGTTAAGAAAAATTATAAGTCTGATATTTATAGAATAGTATAATAATATTATAAAATAATATAGTAAAAGTAGAAGAATTACAATTTCAATATTTTTTATCAAGAAACAGCGCTATATTCTACGTATTATGTTATTAAAAAAGTTATTAACTGTGGGAGAAAAATACATTGAAAAATATGCAAGTATAGTTAAATAGTTTAACATTTTCCATCGCATTTATCTCCTACACTTAGAAAATTCCTAATATGAATACGGAGGGTATAATTAGAAATATTTTTCGTAATATTTATGTATCGAGGAAAAAAAATTATTAAAATGAAAATAGTTTCAGTTTAAATAACAGTCTTAAAAATACATGGAAATGGCGTTTTACGCATGCAATAGTATCAATTGATACATTGGACTTAAGAATTACGAAGAAAATTATAACAGTTATATAGGCATTATACAAAACACGATCATGCGGTATAGACGAGAAAAGTTTATGGAAAACACAAACCTACTAATGTGTGATCTACAAGTGACCAGGATCGAAATTGCATACAGGAACGCAGCGTAAAGAATTCTTCATTTCGCTTGATTTTTTTACCCGCGATGATGAAGCTTGCTTCAAAAAGTTTATTGTAGAATTTATAACCAAATCATAGTGGATGAATTTGCAAAATAAGCGCTTATCAATATAACCTATGAAAGTTTGGTTAAAACTATCATGCTTTGTGGCAGTTACGGCTTGACGTAACCCTAATTTTATATTGTTTAATTAATGATTTTTTAAATTAAACTACTATATTTAATAAAGGAGAACATTACATGTAGATATCACTTAATAATTATGTCATTTTCACTAACGTCGCTTTCATGTACAAGTCACAAACTCTGTCCCGCGGAATCCCCAAGAATAGGTTTATGTATTACATAAACTAGCCCGTTTGGGAATATAACATGAAAACTTCTGTGGATTTCATTGGAGATTTTGTGGAATACCTAGAATTTTTTTCCGTGAACGTTCACCAGTAAAATCGAATTTTTTCTAATTTTATTAGAACGACAAATTTAAGTTATTATTTACGCTTATGCTCTATACGTCATTCAAATTTCGAAATCTATTAAGGTATAAAAACTGAGATAATCAGCTTTAAGGTTCCACTTTTAATATAGATTCCCTAAACTTGACGTTTTACAAAATGGTTGTTTTAATTAATAAGTTTTCTTATAATATCTATGAAATACTTCTTTATAATGTAAAATAATAATAGAAGTAATAACATAAATACGCTGAGAACTAATGTGTGTGCGTGCGTGTGCGTGTGTATGCGTGTGTGCCTGTCTTGTGTGTGTGCGTGCTCGAGTATATGCGTGTATGCGTGCATATAATTGGTAAAATTTTAGATAGTGCACAAAATCAACGACAAAATACCGGCTCCATTCAGTTCGAACAAATTTGATCAGTATTATAGTTTTCGCTTTCTTCTCGAGAAAGCAATACTAGTAAGTTTAATAAGTTTCGAATGTAAAAACGTGTTATATAACATGGTGCATCTGAATAAACTATTTCTACAATCTGTCTTCCACGCATGTGTATAAGTGTGTTAGTGAATATGTACGCGTGCGTGGGCGTATGCGCGTGGGTGTATGTGTGCGCACATATTTTTCATTCTTACTTTTTAGGTAGGCGTTACTTAACTTAAAATTGATTAGATATTGGAGGCAATCGGATAACATTTACTGCTTATTCTAATAAAATCAATAATTCTAAAAAAATGCATAAAAATTAAATATTTATAGTTGTTTTATTTTTTACTAATATCATATATTATATGGTGTTTCTCTGTTTTGAATACTTTTTGAAAGCTAAGGATTAATTTGATAGTTTAATATTCTACCAAAGTTCACAGTTTAACATATTACAACGATTTTTTTCAGTTAATGTTTCCATACACGAAGTTAAGTTTCAACATATTTCTATTGAATGATTTCATATTCTTGATTGCTTTATGAGTTTCATTTTTGTGATCTATTATCGAGCCAAGGTATTTAAACTCGTCTACTTTTTTGAAACTTTTGCCATAGACTTTCAAGTCAGTATCAGCAATCTCGTATTCTCCTCTGCTAGAGACCATGTAATGGGTTCTCTTTAGACTTAAATCTGCCATAAAGATTATAATTTAAAATTCAATTATAAAATTATATAAAATCAACAACTGTTTTTATAAATTTTATGTTAAATACGAGAAATACCTATTTCTGTAATTTTCTATGAAACATCTCTCGAATCAATATTTGAAGATCGTTATTACCCTTCATAACAATATACACGCGAAATGACTTCAAGCTCGAAATTCAGTTTTTTTAAGTGGAACAAAATCGCGGAATTGAGGCATTAGGATGACGTGACACGCCCATTGAAAAATAAAAGGATTCGTTACCCTCTGGTTTTGCGTGCGTAAATACACTCTCACTGATGCATTTCCGAGAAGCGCGCGAGAGGAGCAGAGCCGCGGTTCTCACAAAGTAATTGCATCGAAAGTACATAGGCGCACTTACGGCATGTGCCGACACAAGCGCGAGCATGTGCTTTTGCAAATAACCCGTATTACAATGTGCGTACGGCATCAGATCAGAAAGTCATTTGAGCACACGTGCATCAACTTCGTGCGGCGAGCTTTACTAGATGACGCACAGAAGATACGCGTTGGTATGCGAGTATTGTCGGAATGTTGTGCACGTATGCAAAATTATCACCTGGGTGAACGTGTAAAATATGTATAAATTTGAAAATAATTTTATTTAATAAAACCAGTACGATTGAGATACTTATACGCATTCTTCTGGTCGTTAATTCCATCGTATTTAATCGTACTCTAAAGTAATAAATAAAAATAAATACAAATTATATCATAAAAATGCTCGGCACTAAAGTCTTCTCGAAATTTTAAGATTGCACAAACGAAATTCAATCTCCTTCCTAATAAATAAAGATTGAGGTTTTAAATATAAAAATTGAATATAATAGAATTAAATAGATTCTTGGGCCTGCGGCGGCTCAGTCGGTAGAGTGTCGGATTCCCACGCCGGTGACCCGGGTTCGAATCCTAGTCTCTGCCGATTGATACAAGCACCTCTGTAAAAATTACATGTGCTTTGTTTACAAACACACCGCAGACCCCCGTCGTCGATTAGCACCACATGGAAGCACAAACATGGCGACGTTAAATAATAATAAAAAAAAAAAAAAAAAAAAAAATAGATTCTAAATTCAAAAAGTATAAGCAAAAATTAAGCATTATCTCGATATCTGGATAAGATTGCATGATCAATTTTAAATCTCTTAGGTTGTTATTCACAAATTTTTTTTAAAACAGATAAAATCATATTTTTAATTTTTATATAAAATATTAACAAAGAAATGCAATTAGCATATTTTACACATTCTTTTCTAAGTTGTTGACAAACAAATATCTAAAGGACTTGGTTTTGCTTTCTCAAAGAGAAAGCTTTGTATTCTGCTGATAAAAGTTTCGCAGGCATTACAGATAGAATCTGCCTTATAAATTGCTAAATTATTATAGCCAAATGTACTATTTTAATAAAAATATAAAATTAAAAAAAATATATAAAACTATGCATATATTATTTCAGTAAATGTGATTTACTTTCGATTTTAATATTAAACGTATATTTTTAATATAGTTTAAAAAATATTAACCTTTTTTAAACAATTTTCAAAACGAGACTGACACACTCCTCTGGTATAAATTCGCTTTCTTTGCTAAATTTTTATAAACCTTAGAGCCATTTGTAAATTGTTAAGTAAACGATGCATAAAAATAAAAAATTTTCATTAATTTCAAATAATTGTAATAAATTTGTTGATAGATGTATAATTTCTAACTGACCGAGTTTGGTCCAATGTTTTATTGTAAATGTTTAATAAACAAATTATAAAGAAGTTAGCAGTGGTTTTTGCTTTCTCAAAGAGAAAGCATTGTAAGGATAACAATTTTCGGATAAGAGATTTTGATAAATATTAATGTCTTTGATGTTCCTGAGTCAGAAAAAAATGTTATTAAAAAATGTCTGTCTGTATATATGTATGTGTACATGTGTGTGTATGTGCGTGTGCATGCGTGCGTGTTTGTGCATGTGCGTGAGCGTGTGTGTGCGTGTATGTCGCCAAAATTTGTGTTGACCATAACTCTTGCAGGGAAGCATGTTACGCGCTGAAATTTTGCAAACATATTAGGTACATTTGAACTAATCAGATTTTTTAGCTAAATGGATAGTTTTCAGGACGTCTTTCGACAAAATAATCACTTTTGAAAACAGTGTTACAATAAAAGACCGCTGTCAATTCATTGGCAGTTAGCTTCCTCAAACTTTATAAATTGTTCCAATTTGAAATTATTTATTCTATTTAATTCTGTATTGAAAAACCAATATGATTTTCGAAAAATTACCCTAAATTGATGGTAATATTTATAATTAAAAAAGAACAGAAAAACTAAAACTCAAAAATCGAAAAATAGCTAAACAACACTATATATACACTATATTTACTATACTTATTTAACAGATTATCCTACAATCTATAGTACATTACTAATAGATAAATAGCAATAACTGCTATAAATGTAACATGTACTACTAAAATAAAAGTAATTATTGCGATTGTACAACCAAATTCTGTCATTACCATACGAAATAATAATTTTTACTAGACCCTCCATTTACTCACGTTGTATTTATTCTAAAAATTATTTAGGACAAAGAAAAAAGCCTATTCAAAATTTAAAGTTGTAAAAGATAGGTGATTTTATACTCCTTTTAATGAATTTACAATATATTTATCATAATATTTATAATATACTAAAAGATAGAAAGTCTAAAACTTAAAAATCGAAAAAATGAAAAATCGTTATAAAATAAAATCAATTCTATGAATCTTGAAATTTCTTTTGAATTTTGCATCTTTATTTTAAAACGAATAAAATAAAACCTGATTGGTAAAAAATGACCGCGACGTTCTCGAGATATAAGCAATCAAAAAATATTCAAAAAACACATAACCTCAATATATCATAAAATAAATTATCTCATGATCTGATAAAATATACAGGTCATGAGATAGTAAAATGCTACATTTTTTGTAAATTTCAGATAAAATGCTGCCGATTTACTTCATTTATCGTCGGAGAAAGAAAATCGATTTTTCTTACAAAATTATTTTTTTCTCGACTGCGGAAAAGGTAAAAACTCAAAAATTTGACTGAACATTCTTCTCCATACTCTTTATCGACAAAAGAAGAAAGTCAAAACTCAAAAATTTGACTGAACATTCTTCTCCATACTTCTTATCGACAAAAGAAGAAAGTCAAGACTCAAAAATTTGACTGAACATTCTTCTCCATACTCCTTATCGACAAAAGAAAAAGGTCAAGACTCAAAAATTTAACTGAACATTCTTCTCCATATTCCTAATCATCTCAAATTTCTTACCTGTCTTATGTTTCCGAGATATAACCGTTTAGACAAAAAGTGACGTTTTCGTGTATAACAAAATAAGCGAATAACCTTATCTAAACTTTCAGGACGGAAAAATTAAGTAAATTTATGCTCTTTAAAATTCCTTTTCGCTGGATTGATGATATTTTTTCTAAGGTATTAAAAAACCCACAAAACTACAACTCAAAAATAAAAAACCGCTAAAAAGCAAGAATGAATCGAAAAAGAAAAAAATATTGTGCCACCTTCCTTTAAGAAAAACAAACAAATGAGCTCTAAAACATTAAGTTTCACCGTGAATATGCAGAGTAATGCTGATCTACGTCCATACACACGCACGCACACACACGCGCATACATACACACACACACGCATACACATACACACATACGCACATACAAACACACACACACACACATGCACACACACACATGCACACACACTTACACACATCAATACAGACATTTTTAAAAATTGTCTATTTGGATTTCTTAAGTCTCAAAACATGTTTCTAACATGATTTAGAACATCTTTTTTTTCGTACTACAAAGCTTCCTCTTTGAGGAAGCAAAAATATTTTCGACAGTTTGTATTGAAGATATATAAAAGATGGAGATATATTTTGAAAGCGCGTATGATTTCCTTTCAATTTATGTCTTTTAAAACTATTCTTAAGTTATTTTAAGAAAAAAGTAGAATTTAAAGAATTATTTTCGTTCTTTAATGAAGATACGAAATTAAATAGAAATTTAAAGATTCATCAACTCGTTTTCTTTTAATAACGCTCTTCTATTTTACGATTTTTTTAAATCGATAAGGTAGATTATTTTTATATGTTCTGCAGCCTCTTGGCTTAATAAGTGTCTGATAGTTATTTTTTTCATACCTTTGTATTATCCTACCTAATCACATCCCCCAGGATTATGCCCGTGGAGTGGGGAAAACTTGTATCAGGATGAAACCCGCTCTGGGATGGTCGGTGTATTTGGTATGTTTGAATTGAGTGCCTAGCACATATTCCGTAGGTTAGACACCGAATTCGTGCATTCCATATGCCCCGTTTGCTTTGTTGAGTGTGAAAAATCACGTAAGTGATTAAACGAAGTTGTATTAGTCACGGGGTTACCTAGCGGTCACCCATCCAAGTACTAGCCGCGCCTAACGCTGCTTAACTTCGTCGATCGCCCGAGGTATGGTTTTGCTATCCCGCCACAGTGTCGGTGCAAACGTACACACACACATATATATTACAAAATTATCTATCTTTTACAACTTCAAAGTTTGGATAGGCTCTTTCCCTTCTTTTGTTATACAGGAGAAAAGTCATATTCAGTTTAAATGGTTATATTTCGGAAATCTGTGATAGAAAATCATTAGATGATTAGGAATTCAGTAAATCTATGTACTAACATCTGATTACATATAATTTAAATATTTAAATAATTATAATAAATTACGAACAGAAAAAAATGGCTGTGATAAGGATTATTACCTATCGTTGTGTAAATTTAGTAAAAAACATCTTTGGACAAACCATCAATGATAAAAGAAGCAGACCTTTCTAGAGATATTAATTAGAAAAATATATAGCAACTTAAAATTAATTTATTAGAACACAGAATTTCATATTGGAACAATTAATTTACTTTGAGAAAGCTAAGTGCCAATGAATTGGCAGCGTTGTTTATGCAGTTATGGACTATTACTAAGTACGTTTCACAAGTTATATGATAAGACCTTTATAAACTCTCATATAATGTTTTTGTTGTATGTCCTATATCTAACGAAAGACCATCCAAAAAAAATCTAAGTATCTACAATCGGAATAACATTATAATAAGTCTTAGGGAAGAAAACAAAATTTATTTCTAGATCGTCACTTGTGCGAATGGTAAATAACAAAGGCCGCCGTGTATTGCTTTTTGAATTTTAAGGAAATAACTCAATTTATGAAAGTTATAGCTTGTTAAAAGTCCTTTGAGTGATGTCATATCGTTAAAACTTCAAAATAGTCTAGGGGCCAGCTAGGTTTCCGTGGCCTCTTTGATGTAGATAGATGCACCAAAGCTTTTTAGATGTATTTTGCCCTCCTGAATCCGATTATTGATGGTGCATTGTCACCAGAGTGGTCAATAAATTATTATAAACAATTTAATTGTTTAAAGCGTTCTTTGATAGCTATCAAAAAATTTTTGCAATTACTTTTTTTCTAATTAATCGATTTTTAAAAACCAAACACTTTTTTACTATTGAAATTTCGAAACAAACAGTCTAGAGGTTGAAAAAAGACTGATAAACAAATTAAATCGACATTTGTGACTATAATTCTTAGCTCTCGGAGCTTAAACAATTGTCAAATCTAATCTTTATATAATAATTATAGACTAGTGTTATAAATTATTATTTTTACTTGAAAATAAGACGTTAAAAGTTAAAAAATTTCGATCAGAACCGTAGCCACCGACAAAAAAGTGAGCGCAGTGAACGAAAACGGGACCTTTTTGCACTAAATTTGCAATAACTTTTTTCTAATTAACCGATTTTCAAAAACCAAACTCGAGTATATTTGTGAGTGATAAACAAACAACTTTTTGAAAATTTTTTTTATAGCTATCAAAGAACGCCAAATATAGCGATTTAAACATTTAAATTGTTTATAACAAATTATTGACCACTCTGGCGACAATGCACCATCAAAAATCGGATTCAGGAGGGCAAAATACATCTAAAAAGCTTGGGTGCATCTAACTATATCAAAGAGGCTACGGAAACCTAGCTGGCCCCTAGGCTAAAAGGTACCGCTCGGATGACGTCACACCATATTTAAATTTTTACCTATATCTTTTTAAAATTTGTATTCAGATATCGTAAAAGTTTCAAATGATTACAAAGAAACTATACCATGGTCTACAAGAGTATACTGTTAACTAAAAATCGGTATTCTTTCCTATTAGTACCTATTAAATAATTTGAATTCAAACACTTGAACAAACAACGCATTTCTTAAATATCTTAATACGATGTAATTGAGGAAAATTTAATGAAACTATTAATCTAATCATTAAAAAAAATACTTTGCAAACAATGTTGAAATAACAAATGTAGTCTACAAATGTTTGGAATATTATATGACAGCTTTGTAACGTAATATTACATTCACAGTTTGATTTTGGTATATTTTACAATATTCTCATACTCAACAATTATTTTATACGCAATAAAGTCAATAAACTATTAATGAATGCTCTAAATTTTATAAAATAAGTCTTCATATAAATAAACTAAATGCATTCTAAAGAATAATGCAATATCCAACGACATTATTACTCAGATATAATGCCGATCATATATTATAGAGTTTTTGCTCATTTTAAAGCCATCACACAGAATCTTTGTAGCATACCATTCATTAAAAATTATGTAAGTACTGAACAGAATTACCCGTATATCATAAAGTAGTTGGTGTGTATAAATAACTACTCACATGCTTAAATACTTTTCTTATAACGTGACGTATTAAGGAAAGTAATGCATTAAAATTACCATAACACAGTCTATAGAATATCTAGGCTATTGTTATAATCTAAGATAAAAAAATTAAACATTTAATTTTATGCTATTTTCATTATAGTAAGATATTGTAAATTATTAACCCATAAATGGTTAACTATTTTTTGTAACTATAACCTGGAAAAATCCGCTTTTCTATTTTCGTTAGAAAACTTCGATAAAGTGTTTAGAACATTCATTGACTTCTCAAACAACTGCTGTAGAATTTACAACGACGCGCTCCATTGGAAGTATACTATACATTCCCTACTGGAAAATTCTGTATGGGATCTCCTATGGGATCACATGAGAAAATTTTATAGTTTCCCATATGGGATCCCATGTGGGATTTTTTTAAAGAAAATTATTTATAGATAAAAATAAATTTTAGTCCATATTATGATGTAATAAAGCATAATTTAATGTTAAAAAGCAAAAAGTTGACTGACCAAATGTTAAATGTGATTTATATTTCACTTAATATTATTTATTCCTAACTCAACCGTAATGCCCACTTTAATGACCTTAAAAGCGGGAGAAAAGTAGCGAATAATTCCCTCTTATCTAATTTATTCCCCAAGGGAATAATAGTATACTCGCTCCGCTCGGGCATCGAACCACACGCAGGCATTTACTGACTCACTTTATTCACGCGTGCAATATACGATTTTTCAACATATCTACTGAAAAGTTCGTACTTGTTCACCGCCGATGATGGAAAATAGTGCTACGTCTTAACTTCCTAACCTCACTCTACTCCCCGCCACCATACGCTGTTTGTGCCCGAGCCGAAGGCAAGTTTGACGGCTATTCGACTCCTTTTGATTTATATTACAAAAAGAGCGGAGCCCTTTTTCGTTAAATTTTTTTTTGTTATTTTCTTTCAAAGATCCAATAGATTTAAAAAAAAATTTTTTTAATTTTTTTTTAAAAATTGATTGGATCTCTGAAAAATACTAATAAAAAATTTTTAACGAAAAAGTGCTCGGCTCTTTTTGTAATACATACCAAAAGGAGTTGAATAACCGTAAAAATAAAATTTTTGTTCATCGTGGCACCCTGAATCGTGTGAGGATCAAAGTTTCTGTAATAAATATGGTATTGAAAATAGTGATTTATTGTGACGTGTAGGATCAATATCTTGAGGTTTAACAACGATAAAATTAAAGTTTTATTGCGTTTTGATAGCATACAAATTTTCATAATTATTGCTTTTAAACATAAAAAGTTTTCTGGACTCGTACAAAAAAGTCTGTTTTTGGGTTTAGCCCAGGCCTGCCCTCATAAAACGAGGAACTTCCGGTAAGAACTAAAATTTATTGAAAATGTATATTAATATAGTGAAAAATAATTTATAAAAAAATACATTGGTGGGAAGAAGAATTTTCGGGAAAAAGGTAAATTTGCGAGAAAAAGTAGATTTTCGGGAATCATATAATGCTACTTTTGTCCCGCTTTTAAGGTCAATTAAACGGCCATTACCGGTTAGTCAGAAATAATAGTACATTATGTAACAGGGGAATAAAATCGAAGATTATTACGGAGGGAGGATTTACTGACCGAGCGAAGGGAGGGCAGTAATCTCCCGAGGGAATACTCGACTTTATTCCCGTGTTGCATATAGAACTTTATTCCCGACTTAACTGTGGTCACTTTATTGACTTAAAAAGAGGGACTTCAGGTAAGAACTAGAATTTATTGAAAATGTATATTAATATAGAGAAAAATAATTAAAAGAAAAATGCATTTGCTGGGAAAAAAGTAGATTTGCGAGAATCATATGCTACTTTTGTCCTGCTTTTGAGGTCAATAAAGAAGCCATTACGGTTAGGTCGAGAATAAATGTGTTTTTAGTTTGTGAAAAAAAAACAAACCTTTTTATTCTATTAAATTAACATTAGAAGAATGATTTTCTACTTCACCGACACATTTTACTTTTTATGTTAGAGCGATAGTAGTGAAAATCGCAAATTTAAATAAAAATAATAAACTCTTATAAAACTTGGAAAAAAATACTTTAGAGGGTCTAACTGAGCTTAAAATTTATATTTTTGATTACTTTTAAATGGCGGGTGCATTAAACTTTTGAGCACTACTGTTCTATTTGCAGAAAGTATCTAGGTGATTATGATGGTCGATGATGAGGTACAGGTAGTGCGCTCCGCAGTTTTTGGTGCGTAGGTGTGCATACTAGTTGGAGGCGGTATCTAGATGGGTATGGTGGCCGATTACTAGGTCCAGGTAGTGCACTCCGCAGTTTTTGAAGCCTAGATCTATATACTAGTTGCAAACGGTGACTAGGTAGTTATCGTCTGCCGCCATCGGTCAATATAACTACGTAGACACCGTCTGCAACTAGTATGCACATCTAGATACCAAATACTACAGAGTACACAACCTGGAACTCGTCATCGTCCACCATAACTACCTAGATATCGTCTGCAACTAGTATGCACATCTAGGTGCCAAATACTACGGAGCGTACTACTTGGACACCGTCTGTCACTAGTATGCACATCTAGATTTAAAAAACTGCGGTGCGCACTACTTGGACCTTGTCACCGGTCACCGGAATTACCTTGCCGTCATCTGGAACTAGTACACTTACTTTCTTTTAGTGATTGTCTACAGGGTGTTCCAAAAGTCCCGGGACGGCTGGATAACTTGGAAAATTAGAGCTTTAGGAAAAATGCTTAACATAGGAAGTTTAGGATCTTTCCCTGGCTATCCGATGGTGACCTTGGTTTTGACCTTGACTAAGACCTTGAAGGTCATTTAAAGATCAAGTAGATTTTTCAAATGGATGCACCTACTTTTGACCCCGGAATCGAAAAGAGCAGAAATGATCTTGGGTACTAAAAAATTCGACCTTGGAGGTCATATCAAGGTCAAGTTTTCGGATTGGAGAATAACTTGGAAAAGAAAATTTCGGGGGTTCCACGCGGTTTCATCTTATGGCCGCTTTTAATCCTGTGCGTCAATGATCTTGCTGATGTCTTTAACTCCGACATTATACAAAATCTTCTTTATGCGGACGACCTTAAAATTTCCCACCGGTAACCAAAAACGACCTGACCGAGATGCATCAGATCAGATCAGAAGTGGCGCACGCATGCCGGACTCCGCGTAATTGTTGGTAAAACTAAGGCAATAATTTTTGTATCACGATATAATATTAACTCGCTTAAATAACAGTTGAACTGTTACAAACCTCGGTGTTGTTATGAATTCCAAATTAACATGGAAACCGCATATTGAGCAAGTAACTAAGCTTGTTAATCGAACACTGCACGGTCTTAAATTCATTAGAGCATGCACCGCCGAGGCGTTGCACAAGCAACTTGAAAGTGCTCTGATTGTACCTCATTTAGACTACTGCTCTCTAGTGTACTTTGATGTCACTGAAGAGCTACGATCGCGACTGTAAAGACTATAAAATTCGTGTGTGAGATGCATATGTGGCGTTAGGAGGGACGAGCACATTACACACCCTACAGGTTGGGACTAGACTGGACACAGAAAACAGTACAAGTATACTTCTGCACTTTCGAGAGTAGAGCAGAACTACCTATCATTGCGTGCAGCGGCGGCACCACTTTTAGGAGAGCAACTAACCCAAGCACCTAAAAGAGAAAGCAGCTGCCCTTTATAGATACAGCATATGTACTTTATAAATCTGACAGTTTATGTATTAAGCAAAGTAAATAATTATGTTTGGCAGGTTATGATGCAGTAATAAGGTGAATGTACCTAATATGGCCCACCGCGGCTATTCTGGCTATAATGCTATTTAGGCGATAAATAGCTGATACATTATGTATACGATGTCAATAGAAGCTGTTTCATGGGAAAATTATCTCACGGAAGCAAAAAAACATCAACGTGAGGTGTATTTTGTTTTATAACCGCTTAACTGAATTTGCCACTATAATTTTGATCAAATCATTATACTTACTGTGATATTAAATAAAGAAGTTGGCCAAAGTCGATACTGCCCTTGATGATACTGCGTATTATCAGCTTTTCAGTAGCACAGCTTATTTTATTGACCGGCTATGTGCATTTTAACAGAGATTAGTAGAGAGATTGCCAGTGAGCATGGGCGGATTCGGGGCGATTCTTGTCAGTCGTGAGCTAGCGAACCTAGCGGCTGAGCGCCCGAACTATACACATAATTTGATCACAGCGCGGAGGGAGAAGTGTGTGTGCGCGCTTGAAGGAGAAGAGGAGAAGTGTGTATAGACCGAATTCACCGAAAGCACCGGTTGCCGATTTTTTTACACAATTTCTTAAGACTATAAACTACTAAAATATAATCACGAACAAGCCTAAAAAATGTACCTAATTTCTCAAATATGTCAGAAATTTATAATTTTAATGATGTAAAAACTATAAATTGTACTTCTTTAAATATTTAAAATGATTATAAACGTATTTATTAATAACTTAAATGCTTAAAATATTATTAATTGTACCTCTGAGAAAACAATAAAATTTTATTTTTATTGTATTTATTTTTCTGCTTAATCCTTTCTTTTTTTCGTGTAAATCTTTATTTCGCTTGTGCTGCATATATTCTCTCTTTATCTTCACTTTCAAGTCGCTCGAAATATATTACATGATTATAAAATATTAACATATCACGTCTAGTATTGTTATTATGAAATTTTATTAGTTATAAATAAAGGTTCAATGCTTGTTTATGTAGTGAATATTAATTAAATCAATAAAATAAGTGATTAAAATGTAATATTTTATGTACTTTTCACATACATATTATTTATGATACCTAAAATCCTTATATTTATCAGTAAAATTGCAAAAGTACATCGGTTTGTCGCGTCCGCAATATTTATCCGCAACACGCGTTTTTTTAAGGGGGCAGATACACCTTAAAATTTTAAATTAATTGATAATACATTTTACGGTAAAACTAAGGCACTTATCATATATTACCTGATTTTTTCGGTAAATATGAACATTTTATCAAAATATAACTATACAAATTTTCAAAAAATTTGGAAAATCTCTGTATTTCTTCGACTACCGCAAGGTTTTGAGAGCCAATGTGATCGAATTGACGCTTTCAAGGTTTTATTATGTTCAAAATATGTGTAGCTAGGGTATGGATGTGGGAATTTGTATATAAAAATTATTGACCAAAGTTATAGTCTATTTAAGCGAAAATTCTTCGTTTTTTAAAAATTTTATTATGAAATATGGCTTAAATTGACTATAACTTTGGTCAATAATTTTTATATGCAAATTCCCACATCCATACCCTAACTACACGTATTTTGAACATAATAAAACCTTGAAAGCGTCAAATCGATCACATTGGCTGTCTAAACCTTGCGGTAGCCGAAGAAATATAGAGGTTTTCATTATAGCCAATCAAATGGACCTAACGACCTTCATTAATTTTTTTAAAATTTGTATAGTTATATTTTGATAAAATGTTCAAATTTACCGAAAACATCAGATAATATATGATAAGTGCCTTAGTTTTACCGTAAAATGTATTATCAATTAATTTTAAACTTTAAGGTATATCTGTCCCCTTAAAAAAACGCGTGTTGCGGATAAATATTGCGGACGCGACAAACCGATGTACTTTTGCAATTTTACTGATAAATATAAGGATTTTAGGTATCATAAATAATATGTATGTGAAAAGTACATAAAATATTACATTTTAATCACTTATTTTATTGATTTAATTAATATTCACTACATAAACAAGCATTGCAGACGTGACATTTTTTTCGTTCGTTTTTGAATCAGCTCATTTAAAAGTCTTTTAAATCTTTTATGGTTATTTTAAGAATAAAAATAAAACAGCATCTTATTTAAAATAATAATGTTTTTATATTCTATGTACTAAAAATAGTTTTTAAAGTAATTTAATTGTATATCATTAAGCTACTTTTTGCGTTGCGATGTACAAAATCTATGACAATATTCAAATCCATTTAATTCCGGTTTTATGAGAAAAATGTAATTAATTATTATTCAGATCATTTGATTCCTGAATGTTTTTCAAGTGTTAAGGTAATTTTTTTACATTTTTAATTAGTAATTTATTGTGAGGATTAACGAAAATATATTTGAAATCGGGCATTTGACGTACACAAAATATGATATTTCGAGTTTTTAATTAATAAGTATAATTAATTTATGACAGAAAGTGAATATAAAAATATTAAAAATAATAAATTTAAATCTTAAACAACAGTATATATAAGCGTGCATGTTACAGTTAAAATTTACTTAAACGTGTAAGAAAAGTAATTTAAAGTTTATGACACATAGGTTAAAGGTTCTAGAGATTTACTCATATAGCGACTTTATATTGTACATAAATCGGTAGAAGACGGGGACATCGAACTCGTTTATTTAAATAAAACTATATATTGTTAATAAATTTGAATATATTTTATTAAAATATTATTAAAAGAATCCTTTTTTTTAAATTAAGGGTCATTAGGTGTCTTTGAATGACAATACTGGTAACCTGTACATTTCTTATGCTACTGCAAGGTTTTGAGAGAGAAATATATCGGATTAGATTTTTAAGGCTTTATTGTGATAAAAATACACAGTTATGTTATGTATGTAGAATATGAAAATAAAAATTATTAACCAAAAGTATAGTCTATCAAAGTCATAATTCATGTATTGTTTTAAATTTGATCATGAAATATGATTTTTAACCCTCCTGCGCAGAAGTTTATTTTCGTGTATATGGATTAGATGTAAGTTTGCAACAATATTTTCTGCAAATTCGTAACATTTCCTAAATAATAGCTATACTATTTAGCTCCAATTTGAGAGGTTGTAGATGTCCCAACAAAGTAAAGATTTAAATTTGTGATGCAAAATGTATACAAAAATGACGTGCGGGTTCGACGAGTATACTCGGCTCTCTGAGCAGGGGGGTTAAAGACTATAACTTGGTCAATAATTTATATTTTCAAATTCCCACATTCATATCTACAGAATCTGACCGTCCTGACTTTCGAAACCTTGCGGTAGCGCAAGAAATATACAGGTTTCCATTATTATCATTCAAAGGAATCTAATGACTCTTAATTTCGGAATAGTACATTATGCATCAAGGGAGTAAAGTGGGCAATGTACGCACTGCGTGACATTGCCGACCGAGCGAAGCGAGGTCGGCATTTCACACAGTGCATGCTTGCCTACTGTACTCCAGAGGTGCGTATACTACTTTTCACCACACCCCCGTAAAGAAATAACTGTACGCATCTCAGCAGGCCGTACAGTACCCCATGCTCTGCCTAGAAGTAAAGTGACTTGTGTACGCGCGGCGCGCTGATTTACCGCTCGAGACGCAGTCGAGAGCGGAAAAAGGCGCATCGCGCATGCGCAAGTCACTTTATTCCCTAGGCAGTCCATGCGGTACTGTACGGCCTGCTGAGAGGGCGTACAGTCAGCACTTTACGCGCAGTGTGGTGAAAAAGTATTTTTTCCGTATTATTTTCATAAAATATAATTATTTTTCAATAATCTATCTGACGGACGCAATACATTTTTCCATGCAAGTGTTCATTAGTTTTTGTTATCACAGAAAAGGTATACAGCATTATATTTAAAAATACATTTTACTATATTATCATCATCTGTTTTGTAGAATAATTTTTATTTTACAATAATAATCTTTTTAACGTGTAATCTCTTTTTATTACAATGTATATTTTTATGTGAACTACACCATTAATCTTGACCATTATATCGAAAATTCCTTGAATTTTTTTTAATGTTTATCATATAATTTTAGTTCATTTCAGAACATGTCAAATTTAAATGTTTTAACAAAACTATAGTCTAGAAAGTAAAACAATTAACGTTTGATAGCATATCACATACAAATTTTAAACGCGTTTCTATAATTTCAACAAAGTTCCTTCTATCCATTTAAATGAACATTTTTTAAGCTTGTAGGAAAGATCGATTTAAATATAGTATTTCGAAAAGTATTTTAATTTAAGGTAAAATAATGTATTACATAAAGCGTATGTCCAATTGAGTTATTGGGTTGATCTTGAGTTCAAACTCGACCCACTTTTATCATATAATAAATATATGTATTTGAAAAATGTGAGTTATATTTTATGAAATTATGAGTTATATTGTCACATACACATACACAGACGTACACGCACGCACACTCATACATACGCACAAATAAAGAGGTGGAAGGTATACTTGAAAGCTACCATTTTGGAAATTTACTGATTTACTAAATTTATCGTGGGCCATATAAAATCGAAAGTTTTTTACTAAATGATTTCGCTTTCTCCAAGAGAAAGCTTTGTAATTTTGAAAATGTCGGAAAAACAATTTTTTTATTTTTATACGTCCAATATATGAAAAATATGAACGATTTCATAAAAAGACGTAATTTTATTCCAATTTATATATCAGGCAATTACCAATACTATTTTAATAGAAGAAATACGATTCAATTTTGAATACATATATTTAAAAAATTGGCCATTTTAGCAAATAAGGAAATAATTATTTAATCTGTTCTGTATAGGTTCAAAAAATATGTGTATAATTTTAATCAAAATTTTAATAAACATAATTTCAATTCAGTAAATATATGGGGAATTCTCAGTAACCTTTGAATTTTGATCGAAAAAACCCAATTTAAATATTAAAGCACACTTCTGTAATTTTGTGTCGATGGTCTGGTAGCTATAAGAATGCAGAATCCAATGAGGTGCAACATTTTGGAGCAACGCACCAAACGTTATAAACGTTTTTTTTTACTTTTTTTTAACATTTACGTACAAGACAGGTGTTTTTGTTTAGTACATTTTTTATTTTCTACAAGATTTGGTTTTCTATCAATTTTTAAAAATTTTTTTAATATTCTTTTAATATTTGTTACTAAAATCATCCCAAGATTCCAAACACTCCATGTCGACGATGTCTAGCTGTCAGGGTGACCTCCAGGTTGACGAGACATCGTCTACGAAGGAGAGCAGCAGGCACTCAAAATAGAAAATTTTTATTAACTTTAAGGTAGGATTTAAGGTAGGATTCTGGTGTTTTTTGACCAAAATATAAATTTTTTTTATTGACTTTTCTTAATATTTGTAATTGTAAGAATGTTTTAAAAGTTGTCTGATGTCATAACTCGTTTTTTTAAACAAGGTTATACGCCTTCAAGTAAAACAATTAACATTAGATAACATACAAAGTTATATCTTTAAACGTGTTTTTTTCGAAACTGATTTTTCTAACTTTAAAAAGTTTTACGTGCATTAGATTTTAATGAATCTTTCTGTAACTATCAAAGTAAATGAATTATAATGTTTAGAATAAAAGTTAGCAGCTTTTGTGAAGAATTTTGGGCTCAATTTTTATGTCATTATAAATCTTTTTTTACATAATATCATTTTTAAACCATTTTACAATGAATAAACTCATTGGATTTTTTATACGGTTGATAAAATGTTTAAAAATATAAATGATACTAACTTTTATTTGTTGCACTGAAGTAAGTATGTCAAATTTTTTCTAAAATGTATGAAAATAAGTAGATGCGCAAGTAATTTTTTGAAAATAGGTATAAATAACTGATAAATAAACATATAATGGGGTGGGGATAAATATACCGAAGATAAATTTGCAGATGGATAAATTTACCGAACGGTTGAAATTGCCGGAAAAATCAATACTTATGGATAAATATGCCGAAAGTTAAGAATGCCGAAAACAAGAATTCCGAAGAAGAAAACGCCGAAAGTTAAAAATGCCGAAAACGAAAATTTGGACAAAAAGTGCTTTCATTAGTATATGCCACTGTAGTATAATAATGTGTTAATTGTTTCTAGGTCGTTTCTTTTTAATATTCGATATTTTTAGTTTTTACCCGTTGCCATTCAACATTTCGGCATTTTTAACTTTCGGCATTTTTATCAATCGGCATTTTTGCCCGTCGGAACTTCTTTTTTCGGCACTTTTGTTATTGGGTGGGGATAAATGTGCCGAAAGATAATTTTGCAGACGGATAATAATGCCGAATTTATTTTACCGAAGGGTAAATTTGCCGAAAGGTGAAATGTGCCAATGGGTAAAGTAATCGATTAACAAAAGTGCCGAAAAAGAAAGTTCCGACGGGTAAAAATGCCGATGGATAAAAATGTCGAAAGTTAAAAATGCCGAAATGTTGAATGGCAACGGGAAAAAACTAAAAATATCTAATACTAAAAAGAAACGACGTAGCAACAATTAATACATTAGTATAATACTGGCGTATATTCTAATAAAAGCACTTCTTTGTCAAAGTTTCGTTTTCGGCATTTTTAACTTTCGGCATTTTCTTTTTCGGGATTCTTGTTTTCGGCACTTTTAACTTTCGGCATTTTTATCCATCGGTATTTATCCATAGGTATTGATTTTTTCGGCAATTTCAACCGTTCGGTAAATTTATCATTCTGCAAATTTATCTTTCGGTACATTTATCCACACCCGCAGCATTTACGCAAAAGTTATGTACAATTTTTACATTTTTATAGTTATTAATAACATTGTTGTATATTTAATTTTCAATCTTTACAGCCATTTTTCTGAAAACTACATTTTTCGTTTTTAGGCATTTTTAGAATTTTTTTTTAAATGCCTAAAAACGAAAAATGTAGTTTTGAGAAAAACGGCTCTAAAGATTGCATATTACATATACAACAATGTTATTAATAACTATAAAAATGTTAAAATTGTACATAACTTTTGCGTAAATGCTGCTATAATTTTTTATATTGGTCATAACTTTGCCCCGGAACATCCATTTTCAACGAACGAAAATCAAATTAAAGGTCTTTTCTTCTACTTCTATTATCTTTTCGGAAAAAGTTTTGTCCACCTCTGGGTGCATAGTTATTAACTGTATAGTAACCCCTTGTTTTTTGCTATATTCACGGAGAGAAAAAGATTGTAAAGATTAGTGTATGTGTATAGCAATCGTTACTATCTTTTTCCCTTTGTGTATAAAAAATAACTAATTTGCTAAAAAAACATGGTTACATGGGCAATTTTTATTGTTCAAACACGTTTTTATTCACAATTCAAGACATAATAAAAAAGGTTTGGAAACCTCAGCATTCAGATTTTTTTTGCGATTTCTGAATCCCAAAAAGTTTATTTTTTTGGATTTCGTCATATACGTACATTTATGAGAATTCGTTCATATACGGACATTTTCTAAACATATTACATTTTGATTCCAAGTATATATAAACACATTTTTCTCTGTGACGAAGGAAAACAATTTTAAGATACAACTTTGGTATCGCCTTTATTTCGATTCTTTATATACTACATCATAAATGAAAACGATAATGTAATAGCAAACTTTATCTACGGTCCCATTACTATTATGAAATTATTAATTAAAAATGTTCATTATTGTAATATTTAAATAATTTTCAAATAAATAAATAAATTAAAATAATTTAAAAATGTACACATCTAAAAGTGAAAAAAATAAACTCTCAAATAAAATACTTTATAATTTTTAAATACGAATAGAAAATTCATGCAATATTAAAAAAGGCTTAATTTTGTAAAAGACTTGTGTATTATTTACCTGAATTGTTAATCCATTGTGTCGTTGCACTGGTGGTGATGGAAATCGAAATAAACGATGGCCATTGTGCTTCCCATTGTTACAATGGACAAAATTACATCGATCATATACTGTTTACTTGTTCATTTTGTTATGTTGATTTTCAAAAACAACAAGCAAACAGTCCTAACACAGCAAAGAATATTTAATATTCACGGTTTTTATAATAAAACTACCGAATAGACAAAACCGAATCGTTATAAGAAACTTTAACAAGAATCACGAGATAAAAAGAATCAAATAATAAGACTAAGTTTAATAAGAAAAATGTGGAATCGACAAGAATAACGTTATGACAACACAACGTTTATAAAAGTTAATAACCTACAAACAAAAAATTTAATTTTCTACACTTGGAAGTAATCACCATGTACATTAAATAACGACACGTCAATTATCTAAACTTATACAAGTGATAAACAGCACACGATGGTATTTAATTATAAAGATGTTCACAATCCTTATCAAACTTTCTGTAGTGTCGCGAACTCCACGTGCTAATTCACAGGACAATAAACAAATGCAAGCTTTTTGAAGTGCCGGAAATGGTGTTTTAACGGTTACATGACGATAACTATACATGGCCGTGTAAATTTTTGCTCGCGTTTTTCGTATACAAAAAGTTTAATTATGAAAACATTGCGAGGCAATATAAAATTTATGTAATATCGTCACCAACAATAAATACATGTTAATATTAGATGTATGTGTATATATATATATATATATATATATATATATATATATATATATATATATATATATATATATATATATATATATATATATATATACATCTGATATTAACATGTATTTATTGTTATATATATATGCACACACATAAAACATTTGTTGACAACCAATATGAGTTAACGGTGAAAATTACAATATTACTTTAAAATTAATAATAGCTGATATTATTTGCAAAAAAGTTGTTTGGGCAATAATGAATCTTTCACTGTCATATTTGAAGTATGAAATAAATAAAATAAAACTAATAAAGAAATAAAATTGCATTGATAGTAAATAATTGAACAGGTGTTGTTGATGAATTATTTTGTAAATATAATCTTTATTATATCTCATACAATAAAATATAACACATACTGATCTTTTGCATTAAAACGTAATGCAAGTATTCATCAAACATTTTTACGCTCTTTAAAGAATCGCAAAAACTAAGCTTTGAAATACTCTTTAAGATTAATAATAATAAATGCTAGTATAAAATTTTGTAAGGTAATAATAATATAAAACTCAAAGAAATAAGTAAACCTTTCGAGTAGGCGCGAGCCAAAACAGAATTGTAAACACGGCGCCTCCGCGCCCGCCAGCTTCCGCTGATGGCCGTACACACATTCTCCTCCGCCGCTTTTCACGCGTACTTCCCCCTCCATCCCGCTGTCTGAAATTATGTGTATAGTACGGGCGGTAGCCGCCAGACAGCGTCACGCTGAAATTTTCCTTACCCTTTTAACATAGCATTGGCAATCTCTCTACTAATCTCTGATTTTAATAGTATATTTGTAATGTTCTCTATGTGTACAATGAAGATTTTTAACCTCGTACCTCGAACCGAGATTCTCGGTCGGGTCGAGTAATCCCTGGTGGATCGAGAAATCTCGTTCAGGACCAAGAATCACAGTCAGATCGGGAAATCTCGTACAGGATCTCGATCGAGACGAGATCTCGTCTCGTCTCCCCTTTAAATTTTCCTGTCTCGTCTCGCACCTGTCTCGCACACCCTTATTGTACAGTATAAATAAGAAATATTTTTGGAAAATAACTTTTTTCCTTACAAAAGTGTGCTTGTCTCAAAACTACATTGTGCATTACTCTCGAAGTCTTCTGCGCATTATGTTTCAACGGATCAAGCTGAAACTTTCAGGATAGTTTCTTAAACATAATAACAACATAGTAACACTTTGATTTTGGAATTTTTTTTTTTAAAGAACGTATCGTATGTATGTATAATAAAAAATAGTGTTTTTTGTTAATTAAATTGTTTATTATAGTCCTGTATTTTTAAAACAAGTATTCTACTATAAAAAAAATTCTGAGATTGTTACAGTGTTCATTTTGCTTTGAATAAATCATAAAAAAAAATTTATTGGTTTTCTTTAAAATTTAGTACGCATAAGACTTGACAAAATTTGCGCAAGTTTATTAAAATTGAATGCATTATATGTAGTAATACTTAGAATATTCAGTAAAAATAGATAAAAAAAATTCTCAAAATTTGGTTTTTTGAGGCCAAATATATGTTCACAGTTTGGGAAATAAAGATTGAATATTAAAATGTTTTCAATTTTGCTATAACCCCACCTTAATACGAATAATTTTTTAGATGTTCTAAGAAAATTATAGTTTTAGTTTTCACAGAAAATTCCTGTCAAGAACTAATATATTTCGAAAAACCTGAAATGTGCTAGTCTTCGTATGTAATTATATTTATGCCCATCTCAACGAAAATGGACATTTTTTGTCCTGATAAATGCGGGAAAAAGTGACTTCACTAGAAACTAGTGAATTCCTTTATTTAATCAAGTTCTACCAATAACCCTGATTTTCGATTGTCTTTTAAGAATATTCTCTTTTTTAACAGTCCGTTAGTCCCGCTTTCTAAGTCAAAAAATGGCCACAGTTGAAATGGGCATAAAGTACTATATGTAACTCGAGAAAAAAGTCGATTCTTCCTTCGGGTGATACTGCCCGCGGGAAAAGTTTTTGACTTTTTGCCCTTGTAACATAATGTACCATTATTCATATGTTATTCTATGACCTTAAATATATTCACATGCGATCATAGGTGATCCGGAAGTTCGCAATAAATTTTTGTAAATCATGTCACAGTATGCCAACATACAATAGTATGTAATTATTGTTCTGTGTTCCTTTCCTGATCAAATTTATCCCTGCATACATTTCACGAATATTGTTTTTGTTATTGTTTTCCTGAATATCCGAAATTTTCTTATTTTCCCATTCTATCTTTTCTTTCGGAAAACCCGTTTGGCCTGTTCTCTTAAGTTATGGTACTGCCTAAGCATTAGTTCTGTGTTGTTATTAAGATTAAGCGGTTTCGCTTACTGCCTTTTGTTTTTCCATTCCTCGCATTCTTCGTCAAATCAGGGTTTATATTTGTGATTCTTCCGTTTCCCTAATACTATCTTAGCAGCTTGATTAATTGAACTTTTAATATTGTCCCTTATCTTCCTTATTCTCTATACTATCTAGTCTGTTTTTTAGTTCTTCCCTATATCTGGAGAAGGTGTTGTAAGTTTGTAGTCTTTGCAAGTTAAACTCAGTTGTTGGACAGGTTTTATTCTTATTTTGGTTAACTAGTATACGAGATCTGATTTTGGCTACCACCAAAAAGTGGTCGGTGTCGTAATCTGTAGGGTCATCACTCCTACGACCCCGCTCTCCTACGTACTTTTTTCTAAATTTACACGAGCAACAATCCGTCTCGGACTTCAGCGAAATCCACACTGCTGAACCATGCATCGAGCAACCCACCTTTAATCAAATACACACGGCAATTAAAAAGCTAAAAAATAATAGATCCCCGGGAGTAGATCAATTACGAGCGGAACTATTTAAAGAGGAGGGGAAGACCACTTATTGAATTATCCCGATTCACAAGAAAGAAGATAAAACAAATTGCAATAATTTCAAGAGAATTTCTCGGATATGTATATGTTATAAGATATTGTCCAAAGTACTACTAGCGAGACTCACTCCCCTCGTAGAAAAGAAATGGGAATATACCAAAACGATACACCAACTATTTATTGATTTAAAAAAAACATACTACTCGATTATAAGCGCTAAAATATTCCACATCTTAATACTACTGGGGATTCCAAAAAAACTAGTTAATTTAATAAAAATGTGTCTAGATAATAGCAGGGGCATAATTCGCGCAGGAAACAGCTAATCAAAAACATTCGATATCAACAATGGATTAAAACAAGGGGATGAGCTATCAACACTTCTGTTTAACCTAGTACTAGAATACGTTGTCAGGGCCGTACAAGAAAGCGGGGAAGGAGTAATACTGAACGGCGTTTTAACGCAATTACTAGCCTATGCAGACGATATAGATATAATAGGACAGAACAGGAAAACCATAATAAAAAACGTTGAAATTCTAATAAAAACGGCAAGAGAAGTAGGTCTAGAAATTAACGACAAGAAAACGGAATACATGATCACTGACAGAACGGCACTTGTGAATGTGTATAGTGACCTGAAAATGTTAGACAAAACCTTTAAAATAATAGAAGAAGAAATACCTCGGCACAATAATTGACTCCAAAAATGAGACGCATAAAGAAATTAAGAAAAGACTGCATTCCAAAAATACATGCCTTTATTCGGTGGGAAAATTACTAAAATCACGACTACTATCACGAAGACGAAATTAGAGATATATAGGGAAATTATTATGCCAGTAGTCCTATACGGAAGCGAAACATGGGTACTAACTAAGCGGGAGGAGGATAGATTTAAAGTATTTGAGAATAGAGTTATGTGAAGGATATTTGGAGGCAAAATTAATGAGGTAACCGGAGACTAGAGAATCTTATACAATAGGGAAATAAACGAGTTATACGGAAAGACGGATATTAAGGTAAATGTCCCAATTTCTGCTCACGCCCTATTTCTAATCACTCGAAGTATTTCTGTTATTATAGATATGAAGGTTGTTTTAATATATATTATATCCAAGCTATCTGTACCGTTTTAGTATTGCAACTAAAAACTGTAGTGCTAAATTAAAGATATTGTAAATTCTGATTAATAAACTTGATAATAGTGATAGTTTGACGTTAGACGCAGATGCATTCTGCATGTCCCTATTTCTAATCACGAAAAAATAACGTTTTAGTTGTATTTATACAATATGTACACTGTTTTCTACTTATGCATCGTGAAGTATTTACGCGTATTAACATACTAATATAATAAAAAGATACAAATCATATGAATGAAGTCTATAAAACCAAAGGTGATCAGAAATAGGTACACATCGAAATCAACGCTTTTTGCCGTGAGCAAAAATAGGTGCATTTTTCGTACGCTTTTCAATTGACTATTATTAATATTTAAGTCTTTAAAATGGTTTTTATGAGCAGAAATCGGGACATTCACCTTACTAGCGTTATAAAATCTCGAAAACTGGGATGGGCCGGGCATGTAGCGAGGATGGAAAATGATAGGGCATCACTTAGAGTACTAGTAGGAAACCCAGAAGGCACAAGGCGTGCGGGTAGACGAAGACGGAGGTGAGAAGACAATGTCAGGGTCGTACTTACGAGAAATAGGATACTATGAGGAAAACTGAATTAACCTTGCAAATAATAGAGAGAAATAGCTTGAATGTATCAACAAGGCTATGGACTACGTAGTCCCATTAACCGTTCCATTTATTTTATCACTGTGAAATGTTTTTTCAACTTTATATTGAAAAATACCTGGGTATCAGCGAATAGGGACGAGGTGTTAGTATTTAGGACACTAATTCTATGGATAAAAAATGTTTAAAAACACAATATTGACATATATCATACATCATATGTTAGAATGGCAGAGTATTATAAGTTATATTCTTCGGCAAACTCACGGAGTTCGACTGTCAAGTTAGGGTAATAGTGTAGGTGATAGTCTGATAACTTGAGGATCATAAGATCGCGCCCAGATTGGGGATATTTTTTACCATTTTTATTTAATAATAATATACATTATTCACTCTTACTTCTTTAAAAATCATCATTTTAGTGATATTTGAATATTTAATTTCATATTTAATTGACCAATGTAGGGTTCGAAAATTTGAAAATTGACTCACTTAGCGGTCGATTATTATATACTATAATATAATAATTTATATAATGTATATAATAATTTATTTATACACACATGCACGCAGGCACGCACACGCACACTCACACACTCACACGTATACGCACACGTACACACATCCACGCACGTAAGCACAATAGATTAATCTAGAAAGTGATTTTAAGTTGTCTCAGAAATGATTGAAGCTGTTAGAATTTGCCATTTTAATTTTTATAAAATACAACGTAGTACATTACACTCGCGTAACTGAGGCGAATCATACATGTCTATTGTGGAAATCTGTTTAGTAGTTTAGGTGCTGCAAGGGAACAAATAACTCTTAGTTCTCGACTACGGCTTGCTGAGGACGGTTATGTGTATATCAGTTTAGTAAGATCCTTCTTGGCACGCCATAGTCAATTTTCAATAATAGAAAAATCACTGTTAAAAGTCCATTCTGTATTTTACACATTTTTTGTGAAAATCATTTACACTAATATTTTTGTAAAAACTTCACACAGAATTTTTGTAAAATTAAGCGTTAAAAACCGACTTTTAGATTACACAATAACTGCACAAAATTTGGGTAAAATCAAGCGTTGAAAACCGGTTTTTAAATTACACAAAGACTACAACAAAATTGTGTAATTTCAAACGATTTACACAAAATTTGTGTTTATTACGAGTATCGTATTGTAAAATAATAACAATTTATTTATAATTTTGGTTTCGTATGTATAATTTCTAATTATTATTATCTAAAAACTTATATCTAAGCTTTGACGCTACTTTCAAATTTCTTGAAAGTATTAGTTGAATAAATGTCAATAAAGTAATTAACTAATAATTAATTAATTAATAACTAACCTTACCTTTGATTTTAGACGATATTTTGCATCAATATCCTGACCAATTTTTATTATAGTGGTGCGATGAAAAGTTCGCGAAAAAGAGGTTTGTAAATGTGTATAAAAAGTTGAAATTTAGATATATTAGACATGAATAAAAATCTATAGTTTTCGTAATTAAGATACCAAAGGACCACTTAACCTTAAGATTCTTAAACATAACATTATGTGAATGCTAGCAGCGCATTTTCATATACACAGTATTTGTATTTTACACAAAATATTGTACAGTGATTATAATATGCAAACAATAATCACAAATAGAGAACAAACATATATATTTTTTTATACTTTGAAATTATAATATGGACTAAATAATACGCAACTGTGGAAATAAAACATTTATTAGGTGCGTAATTATTTATTGAACAAATATTGAAAATCTGATTTTCTGACAGACAGTTCCAATGGATCAACTAAAGAGATTCAATTTGGCGGATATTTCGACGATCGACATAAAAGATGTAAATTGAGATTTTTGTTGTTCTGAAGTAACAAATGGAGAAAATCGGGGTTTCTCTTCCACAATGTTCTATAAATGATGCAAAATTAATTTTATTTTTCATAAATAATCTACTTTTTACAGTGCGTATAGCGTTACATGTTTAAATTTGCTATGCAATTTAGGCGATTTTTAATTAATTATTTCTAAATGTAGAAACGTATAAACGTAAAAATAATAATTGATAATAAAGTCTTGTAGGTTTATGGGACCAGTTCAATAAAAATTTCGATGATCTGCGACATCAGGTTTGTTCTATATTAAAACAATCCACTGTATAATGATCATTAAATCTGCATAAATAGTGCAAATATAAATAAGCGCTGAGCTAGCTGGTAGTCATAATAAAAGAGATCGATTAGCCCGGTTGTTCAGCACCTCGTATTTCACGCAGCCTGTGCGTCGAGAACGCTGGCGTGCAATCCGCGGGGGCTGCGGATTTGCCGCGGGCAAAAAGATATTGCAAGGTTCCATCGTCGTCGTCGTCGCAATCGTCGGTGGTAGGGTCTGCTCAAGCGCACGAAGAAATTAAAAGTTATAATTGAATCACAACACAATTAAACTCCCCGGGGGCAACGAGGTGTGCGCAGCGGCAGCGGCGGCTAAGTGCGCGAGCGAGCTAGCGAGCCTCTCCTTCAAATTAAATCACCCCGCGTACAACGCGGATGTGCGCAGACCTGATTAGGAAGCAACAAGATGCTGCTTTCCTGATGGGATGTAATGTAATCTGTCTGCAGGTTGCCTCGCGAGGGATCCTATTCTGCGCACCATTGCCGTGGCTAACTATATGTCACCGTACTTTTCATTTAGGTGTGTCAGGCTTATATTCCATTTTTAAATATTTTTTATTTAATGAGTATTTATTTAACCTTTAAATCATGCAATGAAAAACTAACATCTTAAAAAGAATCTTAAATATTTAGAAAATGTGATTGTTAATTTTTTGTAGAAGATCATGCAAGGTATATTAGCTTATATATTTTTGTAAACAACATTTAATTAAACATCGGTACAGTCAACTATCTTGAATTGTAAGATTCTTTTAAAGCACGCAGTTTTAAATGAAATAAGATAGTAAACATTATATTTACCATGTACTTATTTTATTTATGGAATTTGTTTAACCAGTTCACTGCATGAAGCAGGCTATACCGGTATTTCTGGTCACAAATAAAATGTTTTATTATTTCTCATAGCATCCTTGACTAACACAATTTCAAAAAAGATTGTAATTCATAACATGAACTTTTATAGTAGACTTTTTTACTGAATCATATAGAAAGCCATATTAAATTTTCCTAACAAATCAAATATAAGTTAATAGTTAAAGAATCTTATTTCATACAATTTTGACCTATTGCTTATCGTTAAATGAAATTCTAATTAAGAAAAATAATTGTTAACCCGCACAAAAATAGAAAGTATGGCTAAAGTATGTTGCTGGAGCTGTGAGCAACATAATATGGATTACATGTTCGAAATGGTACAGCGAATGTGTTGCCAATGTATGGCCACCGAGGTGGCCACAATGAATAATCCACATTTTGAAAATAACCTACCCACATATTGGATGCGATGGCCCACATGTTGGAAACAGTTCACTAATAGACATACACCCATACATTCATATATATATATATATATATAGTATCCATATATTGAAAATAGCCAGGTATGTGTGCACATATGGATGGATGGATGTGGGTAGGTGGGCGGGGGCCAGGTGGGTGGGTGGGTGTTTGGGAGTATTAATGACCTGTTTGAAAATAACCTACCCACATATTGGATGCGATGGCCCACATGTTGGAAACAGTTCACTAATAGACATACACCCATATATATATATATATATATATATATATATATATATATATAGTATCCATATATTGAAAATAGCCAGGTATGTGTGCACATATGGATGGATGGATGTGGGTAGGTGGGCGGGGGCCAGGTGGGTGGGTGGGTGTTTGGGAGTATTAATGACCTGTTTTCAACAAGTGGGCCATCGCGTCCAAAATTTGGATCTGGCTGTTTCCAATATATGGATAATTCACTGTGGCCACATATTAACAATACCATTCCCAACATGTCGCTCACATGTTGCCTAGAGCTCCAGCAACATCTTGGTCATACTTCCTATTTTTACACGGGAAAAAGAAAACTTATTTGAAATTTATCGTTTTGATTAACATGAAATACAAAACTGATAAAATTAGATACTAAGCTAGCTCGTGCATAAAGTGTTGAAGTAAGAGGTGCTTCAGTGGGCCCCAAATATTTTGCTTCCTCCCAGAGGAAGCTTTGTGATAGTAAAAAGAAAAATTTGCTAAAAATATGTTTGAAATATGTTTTGAGACTTAAGAAACCAAAATACACTATTTTTAGAAAATGTCTGTATGGATGTGTGCGTATGTGTGCGTGTGCATGCATACCTGCGTGCGTTACATACATACATACATACATACATACATACATACATACATACATACATACATACATACATACATACATACACACGCACACACAGGCATTTTTAAAAACCTATTTTTCTAACTCAGGAATCTTGAAAACATGGAAATTTATTAAAGCCAATGATAACAAAATTTTCATTGTCACTAAGCTGTCTCTTTGAGAAACCAAAAAGAATTAAAAACCGTGAATAGAGTGACGCACAAAATCACAATTTCATATACAAATCACATGAAAGATTGCCAAACTCAATTGCCAATGAATCGCGAAAAATAACTCTCAAAATTTCTCATCGCTCTAACGTCAGATGATAATCCGTTCGCATCCAAGTCTCCTAAACTCATTGTAAAGTGCAAGGCACAACAGTTGCTATAATTTGGACGCATCTGGCATATGGGGAGCAGCGGTAGCCAGCAATTAACGGCGCGTAACAGATGACAAGCGGGGCGTGCATATAGGAAGTGAGAGTGGCCCAAGAGAGAGAGAGAGAGAGAGTGAGTGAGAGAGAGAGAGAGAGAGAGAGAGAGAGAGAGAGAGAGAGAGAGAGAGAGGGAAAGTTAGGTGAGCTCTAATCGAGTCAGCTAATCCTCAAGGCTGCTGCTACTGCTGCAGTATAGTGGCACAGGTTAGGACTGGGAGAGCCGTGGTGCCGTGCTTTAATTAGGACCAGCAGCCAAATGGGCTTAAGGCGCACGCAGCACCCGCGCGTTATATGGCGAGTGGCTCGTCGAGTTCGGGAGATGCGACTCGACGTCTCGCGGCTAGACTATCCATTAGTTTGCCTAATTCGATTCGCAACGAGTGAAAGGGGGCTGCGTGCGAGGACCAGCCAGACGTCGGCTGCTGCGGCTGCAGCGGAGTATTAGGCACGCAATGTGTAGAGGGAGACACGGGGAGAGAGGTAGAGTGGCACGGGAATCTAGGTAGTCTCGCGGGGAAAATAGAAAATTAGAGGCTCCGAGAGAGGGGATGAGCGTGAAGAGCTGCGAGATTCGATTCCTGGAGAGCCTCTCGAAGAGGAGATGCGTGGGCACTTGCGCGATTGAGTTTTATATGGATTCGTGCGGGTTGTTTTATTTTTGTATTACTTGACTAGCTTTGGGTTTCTGCACTGACAAGAAGATCGATAGTTGAAAAAGTATCGATAACAGCGCGAATTAATTCACAGCATCCAGAACATCTGGACCATGCCTGGAATAATCATGAAAAATCATGCGCAGCATCTGGGACATCTGGACCAAACCCGAGATAATCATCTCGCACACGTATACATACACCCAATATAAATAGTCTCCGATAGTAGTAAAAAATATCAATAATAAAGAAAAATTATACGCATCATCCGGTACGTCTGGATCACACTCGATATGACAATCTCGTACAAGTGCATGTACACTTTTTTTTTTTTTTTTTTTTAAATGGCATTTCGAACTCGAAAGTTCATCGCCTCATCTACGCAAGCCTTCCACGTTTCCCTATTTTGTGCCAACCCCATCCATTTCGCGCCTTCCCGCCCAATTTCAGTTACGTCTGATTTTACGTTATCCTCCCATCTGCGTCTAGGTCTACCAAGAGGTCGCGTTGCTTTCGGTTTTCCTTTCATTATGCGCGCTGCTGTACGATCATCGCCCATTCTTGCCACGTGCCCTGCCCATCTTAGTCTCCGTGATTTTATTATTCTGTTAATATTTGGTGACGCGTACAAATTATGTAGCTCGTCATTGTGCAGTTTCCTCCACTCCCCAGTTTCCTCATCTTTCTTTGGCCCGTATATTTTCCGCAGAACCTTATTTTCAAATACCCTAAAACGATTTTCTTCTGCTTTAGTGAGCGCCCAGGTTTCGCACCCATACAAGATTACCGGCATTATTATAGTCCTATATCCTTATTTTGACATTTTTCGACAGGAGCTTTGACTTAAGTAATCTGTCACAGCGTAGAAGCAGGCATTACCCGAATGAAGTCTCTTATTAATCTCGGCTTTAATTTCGTTTCGATCATTTATAGTTGTACCTAAATATCTGAATTCGCTAACCTTTTCAAAAGTGAAATTTCCGACTCTGAGATCCCCCTCTGCTTCGCGAATGCCCAGTTTCTCCATGATCATATATTTCGTTTTCGATTCGCTCACTTCTAACCCCGTGTTTTTAGCCGCATTTATAAGGATTTCCGCATTTCTCGCCACCGTTTCACCATTATCTCCCACTATATCCAAGTCATCCGCATAGCCTACAATTTGCGTTGTTCCGTTGAGTGTTGCGCCTAGCTCACTAGCCTGCATTTTTCTAACAACATGCTCTAGCGTCAGGTTAAAGAGTACCGTTGAAAGCCCGTCACCTTGCTTCAAACCGTCGCGTATCATGAACGATTCGGATACATTACCGCCTACTCGGACCTTTCCAGTGCTTCCGTTCAGACATATTTGAATTAATTTTACGAGTTTTTTTGGTACGCCAAGGAGCACTAGGATTTCATACATTTTGCTTCGTTTGACAGAGTCGTACGCTTTCTTAAAGTCCACAAATAGCTGGTGTATAGTTTCGCAATATTCCCACTTTTTCTCTAATAATTGTCTTATGGTAAACATTTGATCGCTCGTTGACCTGTTGCGCCGGAATCCACACTGATAATCTCCTATTATATCTTCCGCGAATGGTGTGAGTCTGGCCTGTATTACGTTTGACAGAACTTTGTAGCAGGTAGCTAAAAGTGAGATTCCCCGGTAGTTATTGCAGTCTGTTTTATCTCCCGTTTTAAAGATCGGTATGATGATGGATTCTTTCCAATTTTCTGGTATTGTTTCATTTCTCCAAATAGCACATACTAGATAAAAAATTTTAGATGTAAGCGCGGTGCCTCCATATTTAAGTAGTTCAGCTGGTATAGAATCGTTTCCTGCGGCCTTATTGTTTTTTAGCTTTTTGATCGCGGCCTCTACTTCTTTGTAGGTCGTTTCGTCCATATGGAGTTCAGCAGTGTGGATTTCGTCTCCTATTTCCTCGGAGTTTTCATGCACGTTTAATAACTTATCGAAATAATCTTTCCATAATTTCAATAGTTCATTTTCGCTTGTCACGAGGTTCCCGTCCTTATCTTTCATTAACTGCGATCTACTCTGAAAACCCTTCCTAATAGCGTTTATTCCTTTGTACATCTCGCGCGGGTTATTTTCCCTACTATTAGTTTCTATTTTTCTAATTTCATTTTTCTGATACTCGCGCTTCTTGTTTCTGTAAATCACACGTACTTGATTCGCTCTATCCCGCTTCGTAGTTTTCCAATATCAAAGGTTTCTACTTTGTTCGCTCGCTTACTATTTTGACCGGCTACTAATCTGGCTCTTAATTTGGCCACTACTAGATAATGATCTGAGTCGCAATCCGCCCCCCTATAGGTCCTTACGTCGAGTACATTCGTGTGGCGCCTCTTATCAATAAGAAAATGATCGATTTGATTGTGCGTGGCCCCATCCGGCGATGTCCAGGTTGCCTTGTGTATATCCTTGTGCTTGAAGCACGTGGTCTTGACTATAAGATCTTTTGCGGCTGCGAAATTTATGACCATAATACCGTTATCATTGCTGGTTTCGTGCAGACTTTCTTTGCCTATGGTGGGCCTAAACATTTCCTCTCTTCCTATTTTAGCATTGAAATCCCCCACTACTATTTTGGTGTCGTAAGACGCGAATTGGTCGATTAATTGCTCTAAAGTTTCATAATAAAGATTTTTGACTTCTTCCTCTTTGTCCTCCGTGGGACAGTGGACGTTAATAACCACGTAATTATACCACGCTCCTTCGATGATGATATACGAGAGTCGGTCATTCACGAAATTGCAACTTTTAACGGAATGTATGATGCTTTTGTTAACAAGAAATCCGGTGCCTAGAGAATGCCCGCTCGCGCCCCCATATAAAAAGGTGAAGTTACCGGATCCTAGCATCGCGTTATCTTTCCATCGGGTTTCTTGTATTGCTACCAAATCTAAATTGTACCTCTCAGTTTCATTTATGATTTCCCGGAACGCGCCTGCTCTGTGTAGACTGCATACATTCCAGGTTCCCACCCTTAAGTTTCGCGAAAGTACATACAATCTATTTATCACTTAGTATGTGCGTCTTTTCATAAAATTGCTTTAAAGAAAAATTAACTACGTAATACGAAAAATCTATAATGTCGGTAATGGGTACAAGGTATAGGACTCCGCTCTCAAAAAAGTAAT
Source organism: Gastracanthus pulcherrimus (assembly GCA_949152435.1). Classification (NCBI taxonomy): domain Eukaryota; kingdom Metazoa; phylum Arthropoda; class Insecta; order Hymenoptera; family Pteromalidae; genus Gastracanthus; species Gastracanthus pulcherrimus. Next base: position 183,093,857 of record OX424572.1, read on the forward strand.
TTTTCCCCGCATTTACGATTAAAATTGACTACTTTTTTCCCCGCTTCTTAAAAATTGCGAAAAAATGTAGGAAATAAACTCCGGACTCATTTTTCAGATTTAACCTTTATTCATACGTGAAACTGTGAAGTCTTTGTCACAAGTGCGCAACTGCGCATGCGCGATTTTCAACTGCGTTGTGCAGGACTCGAAATACGCGATCACCTACTCAACTTTCATGCATAAAAAAGGCCCTATCATACCTTTGTTGAAAAAAATACGGTGTGTAACACGGGCAGAAAAGCTATTTCAGACTCGGGTGAGGTATTTTCAGCACTCGTCTTCGTCTCGTGCTGAATACCCCACCCTCGCTAGAAATAGCTCATTTTCTCCCCTAGTTGCACAATATACTATTTTAACGCTACTTCCAAAAAATGATTTCTGTGCAGATCTGTGTTTATGTTTGCGCGTTTATGTATGTGTGTTCATAAGTATATGTATAGTAAGGATGCGCGAGACAATTTCGGGATAAGGCGGGATTTATCTCGTCCATTTTAAGCGGGATGAGACTTATTGCCGGGACTAAAAATAACAGTCGGGAATTAGTCAGAAATCCTGATTGGTCGGATTTCTCGAGTACAGGAGAGATTCCTGAGTCCAGGCGAGAATCTCGGATCGATTCAGGATTCCCGGATAAATTCAGTATTACCAATTGTTCTCGGGAATCTCGACTATTTTCATGATTCTCGGCTTGTCCGTTATTTTTGCACTTAGACCGTATTTTAGTTGAGGACCAAAGCACATTTCTAAGTAATTTTATCGTAGAAAACTTATGTACAAAATGTCGACCTATTTTAATCATTCATAGTCAAAATTCACGTATCTAAGAATTTAAATACATTATTGGAATAAATTCTTAGATACGTATATATTGACTATGAATGATCAGAATATGTCGGCATTTCTTGCACGAGAATTCTACCATAATTATTATTGTAATATTACTTCAGTTGTATAATTTAAAAGTACTAAATACTTATTTTTTCCAGTACCTGTATTCATAAACTCATAAAGCCTTGTGATAGAATACAAAATACAAGTGTTCCTATAGTTTTTCGAAACGCGAAATTAGTCGAGAATCTTAATATTAGTTGAGAACCGCGTCATCAGTCATAAATACCGGGATTAGTTGAGAATCCTATCCAGTATAAGGTATCTTGAAATTTTTTTAAAACCACGACATTGGCCGAGAATCGCGTTATTAGATGGAAATCTTAAGATTGCCCAGGAATCTCGAGATGGGTCGGGAATACCGAGTTGGTCGGGAATCTAGATATGATCCGGCATTATCGCTTGGGCTCGGGAATCCTGATGGATTTCAGTGATTCCCGACTGATCCCGGCATTCCCGACTGCTATTTTGAGTCCCGGATATAAATCAAGACGGGACGGTATCCCGATGTCCGAGACGGGATGTTTTTGTTTTGGGACGATACGAGAAATCCCGAGACTCTTTTTGTCCCGCACACACTTAATGTGTAGCTCATCCGGATTAAAAAAACTGTTGATATAATTTAATCAAATTCTATGCGTAAACTTAATTTGTAGTTAAAATTTAAACGTAGCATATTAGTAGTATTTGTGAACATCTCCAGTAAATTTAGTTGCTAATGAATTACGTATTTTGACTAATCCATCAATATTGACCTATGCATAATAATATAGTAACTATATAATATATCCAATAACTATTTGATAAAGTCGAGGGCTTAAACAGTTTGCAGCGTTCTTTTATAGGAGATTAGTTAAATAGGTATGCGCAAAGTACTTTTTGAAAATAGAAAAATAAGTAATAATATATTAAACTAAAGATTTGTGAGAGGCTTTTCTTAAGAAAATTCAAAATACTACTACAGTATTATTCTTTATATCCAGGTATAAATTATGATAAAATAATATTTTATACGTAATCAAGGGACCGACCCTGGTAGAAATTTATTTCGCCCCCTTTATAGATCTATCTAGAATAGTCTCGTGCTATGTAGATCTATGTAGGCAAACTAGATAGTTACTATAAAGGTGTGTAACGGTCGTCTCATCTAGTTTCCCGCATTATTTTTCCGAATAACACTGTATAAGGGCCATTTCGATAGCAACAACAACATAAAGGTTATTTTTTTAAGAAACTGAATTATAATTTATTGTGTAATGTTTTGATTTATAAGTAATTACATATTTTTGTTCACATATTATCAATTTAAGTTTATATGAATAACCTCAAAAATGTGAGGTTATCAAGTTTTAGGTGCAACGAGATTTCTGAATTTATGAAATAAACAATACATGTTGCAGGTGCATGTCAAATTGTTAAATAATTAAAAGTAGTAAATAATCTCTAAATAATTTCTACATGAAGTTTTTGGGCATAATATTTATTTTGTTTTAAATCAGTTTTCTTATAGTTGATTATATTCCATCCTAAATATATCCTAAATATATCCGATTAAAAACCTGTATGATTGTATGTATACGAATTATATTACTATTACTGTCGTAAAGTACATATTTATATATTGTAAACATGTTTGAATAAATCAGACAATTGCCTTACTAAAATCATGATATAGTTTATGTCTGAATTATCAGAAACAGTATTATAAAAATTTATAAATTACTCATACAATTTAATAGAATAATTTGGCACATATTATTGTTTCTTTGAAGGAGAATGTAAAATGGTTGTGTCGTTTATAAACAAATTAATTAGATTAATCAAGATAATCACATATTACGCAGACATTGTTTGTTTATTATGCAAAAAATATTATTTCCAAATTCTCACTTTTTTGGTTAAAAATGGTTTTCATTTTCTCACATGTAACTGGTATCAAATAAGACTGTAATTCTTATCATTATACATGAGAACTTTTATGTTAAACTTTTTTAACATTAATTACATTAAAATTTCTATGCACTAAATATATAACGAAGATTTCACATGTGTATAATATTATAATTGAGGAATCTATGTACATCTGTATAGATCTATCGAGTTTTGTGTAGACTAGTACTATCTAGTCTGCCTACATAGATCTTTATAACCATTATGGGTGCCATGATAAGGTTTCTACGAGGGTAACCATCTTAAAATTCCAAAAAATTGATTATTTATTGTTAGGTGGGAATAAATCATTCATCATTTAGTATCTAATTTTTTTTTGTAAATTTGACCATTTTTTCAAAATACACTGCAAGGTTTTAAGAGCCAAAGTGATCGAATTGGAGATTTTGAGATTTTATTGTGTTCAAAATACATATAATTACGATATGAGTGTGAGAATTTGAAAAACAGAACTATTGACTAAAGTTATAGTCTATTTAGGCCATATTTTATGATAATTTTTAAAATAATTGAATAATTTAGGCTTAAACAAGCTATAACTTTGGTCAATAATGATATTTTTAAAATTCCCACACTCATATCCAAATTATATGTATTTTGAACATAATAAAACCTATAAAAACTCCAATCCAATTAGTTTGGCTTTCAAAACTTTGCATCAGAGCAAGAAATACACAAGTTTGTATTATGAGTAAACAAGAAATCAAAACGACCATAAAGAAAATAGAATTTTTTGTTCGTTATAAAATGTTTGATAAAATGTTTTGAAAAATGTTCAAATTTACAGAAATAAAATTAGGTAGTATAATATGAATAATTTATTCCCACCTAAAAATAAATAATCATTTTTTTAATTTTAAAGTGATTAGGCCCTCTTAAATAATTTTATACGTTTAAAATGAATCTAATAAATCTTAACCAGATAAATTTATACCTCCGATACTTAAAAAGTTTTAAAAAATGGAAAAAACAGGTTAAGCATATCATAAAAAATTAAACATCTCTAACCTCAATGACTTTATCTCACACAACCTCTAGCACTTAACTCTTTTCTATTACAAACTTTTATATATATTTTTATTAGAATGTATAATGTATAATGTATAGTTTATTTATATCAACTATAATCACTAAAATATTTAGATCAGTTCCAGATAATAGCAATTATATTTTCTAAATAAAGCTGGAAAGTTGTTTATTTATTTCAACCCTTGGTTGCTATGGTATTATTTATGGCACTTGGCTTGTTCAATAAAAGCAGGCTCTGTTGAAAGTGCAACAAATATTTTTATTAACATAAAAAGTAAAAAATATTAAGTAAATGTTGATAAAGTGAAAATAAGAATTAATGAACCAGAATAGAATAAGGAATAAAGTAACTATTTGCTTCACCTTATGTGTCTTCATTATTCTACATTAAGTTAAAACTAAAATTAAATAACCATAATCTAATAAGAACTAAAGTTTTATTAATTGTTATTTTATCAATTTCTATTTTGCCCTTGCATGGTTTTAGAGAGACTAGAAGTGTTTGTTTTGCTTGAAATAGGATCCGTATATTTTTAAATTACAAATGTTCATTCTACCCCGCACTGAATATTTTGCCCTACTCTTTCCTATTATATTACAGATACACTCGACAAAACAAACATCTAATCGAAATTAAAAAAAAATTGCAAAATTTACAACGCGAATCGCGATGAATTTTTTGCATTCCGTCACTTTTTACAGATATTTATAATATATTTGATTTTATAGAATAGTAAAATTTGACTTCTGCAGAGTAAAAGTTTTGTGTATTATTGCATATTATCGCTAACCTCATTGGAGGATTTAAAAAATTGTATGCCAAGTGTACATTATATATCACTCTTGATCAACTGTCTTTTCTAAACGAGCTCTTAGAGAGTTTATTATAATGTTACTTAAGGTTAGTTGCCAAAATTTAATTTTTTAATCTTATTATTCAATGGAAATGGTATATTGTTTGTAGGATTTGTTAAATATTGTTTATTTAGCAAGAAATCTCATATCATTTTATATGTAAATCGTAAAGATTACTACTTTTTGCAGTAAATTCTTAAGGTTGTACATAATATTCATTCAATGAAAAATAACAAATTTTGTGTTAATAATAATTTTATTTTATAGACTAGTCGGAAAATCCGAAATACACAAATAATAGCTGATTTATCAACTTTAACTGCATTTTTTTAGAAAACTATAATTTGTAGCGTAATTTACGTGGCGGATTTAAATTTGGCATGTCAAAATCTACAAAATAATGTATTTTTAGTTAAAATAGCACAACTTTCCTTCTCGCTGTTATGAATAAAAGCAAAAAAATGCAAAAGTACCATCATTTCAACATTTCTTTTGAGGTTATAACGACTTTTGCTGGTCTCACTTCATTGTTTCTGTAATCTACAAGACTTTAAATATAACCTCCAAAAAGATTCATCACTCTACGTGATTCCTATAAAAAATTCTACGATTTTGGGACGAAAATTTCGAATGTTCCCATAGTGGCCGTATCTAGGTTATAATATTAACTTTCGTCCGTATCTTTTCATAATCAAATATTCTGAGTACAATTGCCTTTTATGCAAAAAAAAACTTGTTATAAAAATCTATATAAAATTATGTAATTCTTTTTTATTAACTTTTCTATGCACTTTTTCAGTTTGAACATTTTTTAAAACATTTTTATGAAAATTTGTTGGCTTAAACCTTTGTAAGACACTTTTCCTATCACATTTTTTCGAGTTAAATCTGTTCATAAAGCTGTTTCTGCACAGTTGAGGTGCAGGGCCCCGCACATACATATGGCCCTAGAAAAACCACAGTGCCGAGATGCTCCGCTGTCACAATACCGGGAGATTCAGAGTGCCGTGAGTCACAGTGACAGGAGGTTGTATTGTGTGTACTTTTTTGCTAATATTAATGTATTTAGCTATATATCGTGATATCGACCAACAAGTTTAAAACTTTGGTAACTTTTTTGTCATGATTTATGAAGGTTGCAAGAAAATTTTGAGAATTTTTCAGTAAAATTTTGTTACATTCTATGGGAGAAAATACATATTTTTGTGATAAGACCAAGGGGTTTTCAATAAAGTTCCTTGCGGACACCAATTTGATGAAATCTATTTTAAAAGATTCAAGAATATCTTTCAAATTTAAGTGAACAAAATTTAATGTTTTTAATATTGTTTAAACTCAATTAATGATCTGAAATAAATAAAATATTTTTTTGTGATTCTGTGCGTAAAGTTAGTGCATAATAGTACTTTTCGATATTAGTGAGATGAAAATGATTCTTGCACTAGTGTTAGAATCATTTGTATCACGTATATCGAACATTATTTTTTGACACTCCGTGCGATAAGTGCCACTTTTGCGTATGCTTGCGTTAGAATAGATTATTCCCGCGGGTGGGTTTACTGCTCGAACGAAGCAAGGTCAGTAATCACCCGAGGGAACGATCGACTTTACTATTGTGTTGCACATAGAACTTTATTCACGACTTAACTGTGTAGCTACTTTGTTGACTTGATAAATGGGACCTACTCCCCCATTGTTAATACAAACTAAAATTTCAAAATTTAAAAAGTTTTCAAAATATACAATATTTTCACAATTATTAAATTTTTCAAAATATACAATATTTTCACGATTATTAAATTTTTCAAAATATACAATATTTTCAAAATTTTTAAATTTTTCAAAATATACAATATTTTCAAAATTTTTAAATTTTTCAAAATATACAATATTTTCACAATTATTAAATGTTTCAAAATATACAATTTTGTTTAAAAGTTTTTTAAATTTTAAAATTTTTTTTAAATTTTTTAAATTTTTTTAAATTTTCAAAATTTTCAAATTTTTTTTAAATTTTCAAAATTTTCAAAATTTTTTTAAATTTTCAAAATTTTTTTCAATTTTGAAAATTTTTTTAAATTTTTAAAATTTTTTTAAATTTTCAAAATTTTTTTAAATTTTAAAGTGTTTTTTAAATTTTTAATATTTTTTAAAATTTATAAATTTTTTTTAATTTTTAATAGTACTTTACTCCCGCATTTGTGGGAATAAAGTATTATATTCCCGCAACTGCGGGAGTAAAATATATGAAGGAATTAAAAGCTACTTTAGTAGCATCCCGCTTTGCAGGTCAGTAAAGTAGCTATTATAATTAAGTCGTGAATAAAATATTTTACACGTTGGTTTACGGTGTGTAAAATTGCGAAGTAACTTTTTCAATATTTTGAATTATGCGCGCTATAGTGCTGATCACTCGGCGTCCAGGGAAGTCTCTCCGTAGTATGTAGCAGCTGTTGTCAAAATAATTTGTACTAATCAAACCAATTCAGATAAAATTGAAAATTTTTAAAAATATAGGATAGTTTATTATTTATTTTTAATTTCTCTTTTATACATTTTTATATAATTTCTTAATATATTATTTTAATTATTTTTAAGTATATTTTTTACTGGCTCCGCCCGTCACCCCCCCCCCCCTCCTCCAACCCCCCGTCGGGGTCTTCGCCCACCGTGCTCCTACCGGGGGTTCCGCCCTCCATCCCCCCCCCTCCAACCCTTCACCCCTAGCACTTCCGGCCCTGCATACCGTCCTTCACCCATACCGTATCTCAAACTAAATATAATACATCTCATGTTCAAGGAGGTACATACTTTATGCAGTACTTTAGTGACGCGTGTACGCACTCTATTGCAAAATATCGTACGCAACTCGTGTGTACGTTTCACATACTCGTGCGATCGATACAATTATTTAGTTTTGTTTCAACTTTACGCACAGAAACCACAAAAAATAGCGTAAGCAACACGGGCGTATAACTTCCCTCGCCACTGACGACTCGTGCATAAAAGCCATCCAACACACTCGTCGCCGACGAGCGATGCGTTAAGAAATTCTGTACGCACCGCTAGTGGTGCGTACATCTTTTTACGCACTGTTCATCGGCCACTCGTGCGTAAAATCTTTTTTACGCACAATTTACGGTGGCTCGTGCGTGAAATTAATTTTACGCCCTTGTGGCTTAATATACTATTTGAACATTCAAAAGTTTTAAAAACTACACGTTTCAACACTTAGAATTGACGAACAAAACATTTAACACCAGAATATTCCAAAACAAAATATTAACTTCTTTTCAAAATACTTTAACGTATATTTTCTGAAAGTTTTACAAATATCCATGGTCATGGATTACGCAAGGAACTTTTTGAAGTTAGAAAAGTAAGTTTTGAGAAACTCGCATTTAATGTTTCAATTTAGTATGCTATCCAATGTCAATGGCTTCACTCAACTGCCTATAACTTTGGTATAACTAAGAGTTTTGAAATTAAACAGCTCTCAAAATACGTATAAAATTATAAACATAAAAAGATTAATAAAAAATTGTTTGATTTTTTGGTAAAAAATTAGTGGAGTTTCCTTAAAGTTTTATAAAAATTGAGGCTTCGTATCCCTAATCATCTTTTGTAAGTAAGTGTAACGGACAGGGATAGAATATAAATAACCTAAATTAAATAACCAATGTGTTTCGTCCCAGGTCTTAGGTCTGTCTAGTGGACTCATCAGTAAGGTATTGTACACAGACCCTGCCTTAGACGTCAAAATTTAATACAAATGTTAAACTTAAATATTTCCGTAATAATTTATCCAGCGGCGACTCTGAGAAAGTCCTAATTACACGACCGAGATTTAAATTTAAAATGGGTTTGGGGTTAATTTTACCCAGTATGCCAATTGCGCAATTTTATTGAGGTGCGCTAACTAAGGGTTAATATTAAACTGTATGAAGACTAAAATGGATAAAATAAAACTAATAAAACTATTTAAAAGAACACTAACTACTAATAAATCTGACACTAATAACAAAAATAATATGTAAAATGTTGTAAAATAATATTTGTTAGTATTATCCGTATGGTCTTGTTAAACCTTTAATGTTTCATCATAAATATGAAATAAGAGCGAAAGGCGTATATTTTTTCTCTTGTCTATACCTTATAGCTATTTTATGTGAACATCTAAAGATGTTCTACATTAATTAAATATTATGTTTACAGTGTTAACGCGTATTTACCGAACACAGATACTATACCTATCCAATCACTGCACGAATTACTGTCCTACACTGAAAGAAATATTTCGAAATATTTACATGACAGTAATTTGGGTACACAACATGTTAATTCCTGCTAATCTTACAGGCTCGGTTTGTACAAATCCCAATCTAAACTTGAGCCCAAACAACTTAATCTTTTTTCATCACACGCGTGTACCTGCTTACATTTGTTAGAAAGTGAAGAAAACTAACAATAAAATTGACTTTAGAATATAAAAAATATATGAAAGCAAACAAATAGATTGTTTTTCAACTAATATATAGTTATATATAACTGAACAAATTATCGAAACATGAGGTTGTGCGGACGTAAGCAGCCGTAAGTCTCCAAGCCGCTAGCTTGGTAAAATCCCAAGCCGCTGGTTTGGTACAATCCCAAGCCGCGTGTGTAGAGTATCCAAGATCACGCATAGGGGCGATACAAGCGACACTATTTGGAGAATTAACATGATTCGGCCTAGAATAACCACGTTCTTTCCCGTAGGAATAGCCGGCTATTTATTTCCGTGATAGATCCGTTCGTAATGAATTATTGCGCGTCCTCTGCATTTCAATTTTCAAATATCTTTCAATTTCTTTTGAAAACATAACAATTGTACAGAGCCACACACCTTTCTATTTCATATTCACGATAAGACATTATGGGCTTAAGAAGGCCATGTAGAGGTGACAGAATAATATGATATCTTACACTTTTTAGAACATTTATCCCTCGCTTTACCGTGCTTAATTTAATGACATCGTGTACCAAGTGGGGTGAATCAATCACCCCAACAAAAAAATGTAATAAATGCAACGTTTTTACTTTAATCGCTGGTAAAAATATAGTTACAGAGGTTTTTAGATCGCTGATTACGAATCTGCAACCCGTATTACAAAATTCAAAATGGCCGATTTAATATTGCCAACCTAAAGTAAATATGCTTATAAATTAGACAATTTTAGTGATATTTAATATAGAAAATGGTATACCTACAGGGGTTTTTGATGTAGCTGATTAGGAATCCGTTATTCAAATTGCAAAATTAAAAACGTCGGATCCAATATGACCGTGCAGTAAATATGTGTCCATATTAGATTTGCCATTTTGAATTTTAAATTTTGGACTTCAGATTCGCGATCAGCAACCCCCAAAACCCCTGTATATAATTTTTTACGACGATCGAAGTAAAAACGTTCGATTTATCGAATACTTTCGTAAGAATGATTGATTCACCCCACTTGGTACAGCTGGGGTTGATAAAAGGGTTTCTTTATTTTTTTAATTTTTATTGTCTTCTTATAATATTAAAACCATCTACAATATTTTAAGTAATAAAATGTTGTTTATCATTCTTGCTTACAGAATTAAGTTTGGCATTTCTTTTTAAATTTCATTTATTAGACAGTTTAGTAATTAATCCCAGTCCCTGATGCTAGAGTAGCCGTTACTATTTGTTCTTCTCCATGTGACAATGAAAATATTGGTCTTTAATAAACAGTTCTGGAGAGAACAACAAACTAGTCACCAAAAAATTAATATCTTACTTAATTTCTGAGTCGCAAACAAATCTCCGACACTAAATTTATGTGATGAGTATCAAAACTACTTCAAGTATATAAATAAAAGTTTGATATATACATTCTCAAGAGCTAGAGTTAACAGACTTACGTCTATAATAATTTTAAAAACGCGCAAGATGTGGAATTACACTTATCTTTCTTTAGATATGTACTAGTCATGCCTACACCAGCCTTTTATACATATTTTTATTGTTCGCCCAAAAATGAATTTTTAATTTATTTCTTAATAAACTTTTTTATTTCCTTTTTTGTAATTTACTTTACATCTGTTAAATAATTTAAAGTGTGCTTATAGATAATCGAGATTGAATGGTTATAACCAAAGATTATTGATTAGATTGTATTGAAATATATTTTGAACTGTTGATGTAGTGCCAGATATCTGATAGTGATACTAGACGACTTGACAACTTAAAAATAAATATATATTGTCATCAGTTTTAATATAAATCTAAACACTAGAAATATTAATATTCTATAATTGAAGAACTTAAAATAAATGTGGATAATTTTCAAAATACCAGTCATACATTGTACAAGGCTTTTATCACATAATTTATCAGAGGAGCCCAAAATATGACTTGCGTAACAGACTTGCGTCGTAACAGACTCGGTCCTCAATCTGATTATTTAAAATAAAATGATCATGATCAGTTCAGGAAAATGCATAAAAATATCACTTTAATTTCTCTTATACCTAATTATCCTAAAAAAAATTGTTAGTTTTTTCCTACTTTTATTTTTGTAAGATTAGTTTTGTGTTTTACAATTGTATAGCTAAATAGGGATCCAAAGGATGATAGAAAACTATTCATAGTTTTTGTAAAATAAAATACTCACACTTTTACATGGAATACATTTGCAGTTTGAGAGTGAGATTATCATTCGTGCACTGTATGGGCTCCGTTGTTCGTACGTATTATAGTAAACGAAGCTATAAAGGGAGGGGGGGGGGGGGGCGTAAATACTATAAAATCGGACTCGTTGTGGTTTTTGCACATAAGAATCGTCCACATTTTAATTGTCCACAATTTAGCATTGGTCAATATATCTATATATAATTTGACCAATGCTAAATTGTGGACAATTAAAATGTGGACGATTCTTAAGTGCAATTACCACAACACGTCTAAAATCGTTGCATCGTACAAATCGCTCTCGGCGTTGCTGTCGCGAAAAAGGAGATGAAGATGACGTTTGTATGAAGATGACGGGATTTAACTCACATGCTTTAGACTTCCACCGTTTCAGAGTATATTTCATCAGCATATTATGTTACGTTCTACTTTATGTTAGCACATTAAAGTCAATTTTTATATACTAAATAAATACAATTTTTATCTAAACTTCTTAATGTTATATATAGTTCTTAATGTTATGAGCTTTAAAAAATAAAAGAAATCTGAATATAGGGATCGTTCATAATGTCGTAAATGCATTTGTTAAAATATTTTTCTTTAATAACTTACGTTGTAATATGTAGACTCGCAGTTTCAGGGTCATAATGGCAAAAAGATTTAACACCTGTCGATTCTCGCTACTGATAGAAAGTAACTTAAGGCTCTTGTACAACAATAATTACTGAGCTTTATTCAGGTCAGTCTCATTTTTAAGACTAATGTTTTAACATTGCTGCTGCAATCATGATTATTAAAACGTTAAGCAGAAAACTTTTTCTTATAGAAAAACTCTAACAATAACTCAATTCCTACATGTACGGCTTGAATAAAACTTTAAATTATTACATTATTTGAACAAACTACATGAGTTCGTAATACTGCTTACATTTATTTTTAATAGTAATTGATTATGATCTTTAACTATTAATTATATATAAAAGTATGCACTCTTCGTCTTATATTGATAGTTAAATAAAAGCTGAATAAGTTTCTTTAACCCTTAGCGGCCACACGGGGTAACTAGTTACCCCAGGCTCAGAAAAAGTGAAATTGGAGGTCTAAAACATTTAAAACATTGGACCTGTTTTTAGAACGCCATCTATAAATTGACCGATAAAAATCATTAGAAATATTGAAGAACACTTCAACAAACATGAAACAATCGGTTACAAGTGTTAAAACACCCATATGTCTTGTACAACTAGGTTTTTCAACGTGGGGTAATGAGTTACCCCATGTGGCCGTTATGTGGCCTGGCTGAGGTGTGGCCGCTAAGGGTTAATCTAAAAATTTATTTATTGTCGAATGAAATAAGCAAAAATTTAAATGACTTCAAACTTCAAAAACAATATCAGATTTTAAAGCTTAATCATTAGAAAAAACTTTTTATAACATAAAATAATATAAAATTAGAGAATAATATAATCTATATAGTATATCAGCATATATTATACGCTTCAATTGTGTACTGTTATAAATGTAGTACAGTTTATAATTTGAAACTTATACTCGTTCTAATTACTTTCTTTAAAATTAAATTTTCAAAACTTTTTAAGAAGTTGCATACAAATTTTTTTTCCAAATCATTAGATCCGTTTTAAAGAATATCGAAAAATATTTGACACGTATTTATGAATTAGGCGATTATTAACCAAGATATAGAGGGTTGAAAAGCCGTGTGACTTTACGATCTGTGCATAATCGTGACGTCACACGGCTTCTTAATCTGCTGTATCTTGATTAATAATTGCCTAATTCAAAAAAGAAAAAATACATGTGGAATATTTTTCGATATTCTCTCAAGCGGACCTAATGGTTTGGAGTTTTTTTATGCAACTTTCCAATTAAAGTTTCGACCTAAATTTAATTTTAAAGAAAGTAATTAAAACTATAATTTACTTTTCAAAGTGTAAACTGTGCAGCATGGATTTTGTAGGTACTCCTGAAGGTTGTTTCTCGAATTAAACTTACTTCACTTAATACATCCGTTTCTTCAGGTAGGGTATAAAATCATGGGGTGCAGGAGTTATTGGGAATTAAAGTCTCATGGTCTATGCAAGGCAGCAACGACAGTTTCTTCTTCTTAATTATGCATATAAAACGGATAAATCTTAAAACTAATTACATGAAAAAATTCTATATGTTTTAAAGTTTCAAAATCTGTAAAGAAAATAATTTTATGACAACTATTAAATAGTTTAAAAAATGATTGAAAAATAACGTTAAATTTAAAAATGATAGAGTCAATTCAAATAAAGTTAATAACTTTGTCGCCTTTTTATTACTTCACTCTTAAATATATAACCACACAAACCCTTTTTCTAATACAATTGTTACATATAATTAGTTTTATAATTCATCCGTTGTATATGCTTATTTAGGAAAGGAGAAATTGCACCGTACTGCCTTCCATCGGCCATGACTCTTTAAATTCCAATAGAGATAAATATGTATTCTGCTTATATATACATTTATAAGTGTATACGTAAAATAACGTTTCTATGTAAAATAATAAGTACTTCTATACAGTACTCATATCACCTTTCAATATTATAATCTTATTGATATAATCTTAACAAGAAGTTAGAAAAGTATTTCGGAAAAGTTGAGGCATCCATGATTAAACATTGTTTTATGTTTGAATTGTTGCAATTCTAGATGATTCTGTTGAATTTTAAATTACCTATAATTCCTATAGAATATTCTTGTGAAATTTTTATAAAGAACGTAGGTCATATTCTTAAACTGATATATTCAAATTAAATACTGTGAAAAATACGATAACTTTTAATATGTTTTAAGTGATTCATTAATTCTATTTAAACTGAATAATTTTTATCTAGTAACAAGTATTGAAATATAATTATCAATAAAGCATGGATACAACATAACATTAAATTGAGAGAAAGATTTTATTTTTTTGATTAAAAAGATTGTGTCTTGCTACAATTGAGAAAATGATAATTTTTTTTTTATTTTCTGAGTTAAAAAATAATTTAGTTAGTAAATACTGTTGATTTTAATGAAAAAGGTATACTTTGGCATGCAAAGCAATTGCCTTATTCCGCTCGGCTGCAAATAATCCCGCAGAACAACGCTCTTATCAAAACTGCTTGTTCGTTTTCGCAGCTGTGAATCTAGCCAGACGTTAGATTGCACAATGTAAGTACATACGCACAGTAGTCAGCAAAATTAAACGAAATCACTGTTTGGCTGTCGGTCTAAGATTGTATAACCAGCAGATTAGTTTGACTGATATCGCGGAATTTTATTAACATGATTAATGAGCAATTAAAGTATCGCAAGCGGGAAGCAGTGTAATTGTACCACCTCGGTTCGTTTTGTCAATCACGAAAATAGCTTCGCGGAATCGGAGTCCGGGTGCTTGATTCGTCAGAGCCCGCGGCTTCCGCGATATTTTCGCCTTATCTGTCGTCACAATAAACAAGAAAGATTTCATCCAATCAATTAATGACTTGGTGCAGTTGAGCATTATAATGTGAGTATTCACGACGTATGCGGCTGCATGTAAACTGATAAAGCTACTGACACTTGCAGTCCAGATAACGCGTTTTGTAATAGAGAAGGGCATGCATTCGATTCTTGTCTGCAGTTCTACTTATTCCTCACATCAGGTGCTCTGCTTTTTATTATTATTAGCTTTATCACTCGTTTTCTTCATATTTTCATAAGTTCTTAATGGTTGATTTAAAAAGCCAATTGAAACCCATTTATTTATTTAACGCATTATTAAATAAACTCATATATTTTAATTAGCTTTCTAAATAACTTTATATATTTTCATTTAAATAGTCTTTCAGCAAGGTTTTGCGCAAGTATGAGTGTGATATTTATAAACTATAATTATATTTTTAGAAAATGCAGGTGGTGCGATATTTCACGAGTTGAATTGTTAAATCGAATAAGCGATTAATTTGTTTTTAAATTATATATATATACAGTTACTGACTGATTAATACAACTTTTAAGATAAGCTTATATAATTGTAAACATTTTTGAGAAGGACACATAAAAGATTTTTTACTCACATTAGAAAAATACATTCGTAATATCGTATATTTCATTATGATACCCTATTTTATTTTTAAACTTTAATGGGTCATTCTTCTTTGGCGGCCGAAAAATTAACGAAACTTCTTTCTCAGTAAATGCGCCATCGAATCAATGAAACTTTTTCATATGTATTAATTGACATCCAGACATTATTAACAATATTAAAAACATCAATTTTAATAGTTTTTAATTATTTTTCCCCGTGCATCCAGTGCTTTAATAAAAAGGCTTGCGTGCGCGATGCAGGTAATATATCCACTTGAACTTATCTAAATAATAAATTCCAAAAATAATTCTAATATGTATCAGTGCCGCTATTGCCGGTACCTCAGAATCTAATTTATGTTAAAAAATAATAAAATAGCGCAAGTTCGGAAAAAGTTTTCTTTGATCTAATTATATTATAGTTATACCTGTTTAAATATAGATCAAATTCTACAGTGGTAAATGCTATTTATTTATTAATTTATTTATTTATTTATTTGTTTACAAGGAGAGTACACGGAGCCCAGGTCACGGATTTTGATAAAATTGTCTGCAGTTTTATCAAATGAGTCTGCACAGCGGAGAAAACATATTCTATTAACGTTGATAGTATATATATATATATATATATATATATATGTATATTATATATGATTTTTAACATTGACCATTCTGAGCAACGCTAATGTTTTTGACTTTATCTCGGGTATAAAGACCCATTAAATAAAACTATGGGCATTATGTTTCATTTTTAGGTACCAGAAAACGATCCCTAAAGTTTCATCAAAATCCGTAGCCCTGGTACCATACTTGTGACATAGTTCTTGTTAGTCCTAATTTTACAATTATCGGATTTTCACTTTAGAGAAATCGTGCTCTTTTAAATTAAAGTTGAAATATACTAATACGTGCTCATATTTATTAAAATAAATAATAATCATTCCTATGAAATATTAAGTTTAAAATTTTTTTAATATTAATAAATGTTAATGAATATTCAAAGAAAAGTTTATTTTCATTCGATATAGCTAAAAGTAATCGACGATGATAAATGACATATTTAACGCACCTTCACCCCGAAATACAATCTCTTTGAATTAAAGAATCAATACAGCCGCGTATGTAGGTATAAATATATATACACAGAGCGAGAGTGCGTGCGCGAAGAGTGAACATGAAAGAGGCAGCGAGAGAGAGAGAGGTAGAGAGAGAGAGAGAGACGGCAAATGAGGCAGCTACATTATATTGCGGGTCGCCGTTCGTTCAGAGTACAGACCTTGAACGCCCAGCACGTGGCTGGCAACGGCCAGTTTGAGGCAGTTGCCGTACGGCGAAAGAGTGGCGCTTTATTAGTCGCACAGCTGATCGCCGTCGATCAGCATCGCAGTCAATTCGTAGGCTTTCGATTCTCTTTCTGGCCGCCGACGACGACGAGTGTCAATGCGGTATTCGTCCGCAAACCCCCTGACATATCGTTGCGACAAGTTTTGCGCGTGATCTCCGCCTGTATTATACCGTTACAGTTGGTAGATTTGCGCGAAACTAAGCACGAAAGTATAGTGTGATCTCTGTGCGAAGTGAGAGTTGACTATATATATATACATATATACCGTGCATTCGCGAAGTCGAGAGAGATAGACGCAGCGTTGGATTGTTTGGGTGCATAATGGACATTATTTTTAGTGCGCAGACTGAAACTACATGCTGTGAATATTTTAATTCGAGACTGGAGACTTTAATATAACAAGGATACGTAGCTACAGTGAAGGAGAGACTAACAAGTCATGGATAAAAATGAGAAGAAGCAGGTTAATAACCCGAGACAGGGCGCCAATCCCTTATCGGCCATTACTTTCAAGTACGTTGACATTTGTTTATAGTTGCGAAGACAACAGACGCTTGCTTTTCTACAATTTAATATAAAATCATTTTTGGTTTACTGCACACTAATTACTAACAAAGTATTCACGCATCATATCATGCTTTTAAATTCTGTTGATTATTTTTTATTTATATATTTTGTATAAGCACCTGTAGATTTTTAAATCTATTTAAACTTAGAAGAATATGGTGCAGTTACTTAATCAAATTACTTCACTCATGATAATTGAATTCCTTTTATTTATCTTTTTAATATATTTTATTAAGATTTGAGTTTTTCATTGAACCCTTTCGTCGTCTTAATTTCGAAAGCTATAGGTGTACCCAACAATAAAGGACCGTGTTGACATTGCTGACAAATGCTAGATTAGGTATATATGACGATATTTTTAATATATGTACCGGCGAGCTTTTCAAATCGCTATTATAAATACTATACAATATAATATTATACACTTAAAAAGTTATGTACACGTAACGTGGATATATTCTGATCGAACGTTTTTAAAATGTTCCAATGAGATTTTCCGATTTACATGAATTAACCAATAAGGTTGCACGATTTCAAAACATTCGATCAGAATATATTAACGTCGAGTGTGCTTTACAATAAACATTTGTGGGTAAAAGGCATAACGGCATAAGTCCACTTGTAGTGTTTTTAAGATATTAAGGTTTAAAGTTTTTATTTTCTATTTAAACATATGTTTAAAAAATTCATAAGCAGTATAGATATATTCACTTATTTTTTTGTATATTGATCTGAAAATATATTAATTAAAGGTATCAAAATCGCTCAAAACTCAATTAATAAAAAAGAAGTGAACTTATGTCGTCATGTCGAAAACCCTCATATATTTTAGCAGTAATATAGAGTATGAAATTGGAATTGAAAAAAATCGTGTATAAATTTTGATTTTTGTTATTAAAAGCAAAGAATATAGACTTGTATATAAGCGCAGTCCTGTAGTTACACTAGGGTCCCGCTTCCTTATTTACGCAGAGCCTATATACTACACTCTGTATGTGACCCACAGATTACAAGGAGTAATCTATGACATACTATACATGTGCCCCACGTTTTGATTCTGAACTCAAATTTGAGTTTACATCAGACTTTATAGTTTTAGACAGTTCTCTTTCAAATAAAAATTGTACAGTGGTGCATCGTCATATCACCGGACGGTACATGCAAAAATTATTGTAATATTTAATGAAAAATATTTATATTTATATAACTATTTTTATATAATCAGTTGAATTAAAGTTTACTCGTTCTCAAATATGTGTTTAAAGTGATAAAAATATGTTTTATTATTCACTTATATTAATTAATTATAATTGCATGTTGTAATATCGTCGACGATATAACGAGGCTCCACTGTAGTAGATAATGCTAAAATATCACTTTAAGGTCCGAATACAAGCAGTGCATAACGACTTAAATATTTAAATAAAATCTGTGCCTGCATAAAGGCATAACTCCATCATTATATAAATATAATCTCTTATCATCAATATCTAAAGCGTAGGTATAAATACAAATAAGATAACTAATCTAAGATAACGAAACTGGATTAGTTCCGCTTTCCAAGTCAAAAAGTGGCCACAGTTGAGATGGGCATAAAGTACTAAATGTAACTCGAGAAAAATCGACTTTTTTCTCGAGTTACATTTAGTACTTTATACCCATCTCAACTGTGGCCACTTTTTGACTTGGAAAGCGGGACTAATGGACTGTTAAAAGACAATCGAAAATCAGGGTTGTCGGTAGAACTTGATGAAATAAAGGAATTTTGACTATTTTCTAGTAAAGTCACTTTTTTCCGGGCAAAAAGTGTAATTTTGGTCTCGTTTTTCATGGAAAAAAGTCGCCATTTTCGTTCAGATGGGCATAATATTACTTTTCGTACCAAGGACATGAAGTAGAACTTTACCTTCGAGTGCCCTCGGCTACGCTAGCCCTCGTGCCGGGTGGGTCAAGCATCACCTTAAAAATTAAAGTAGATACGGTAGCTTGAAACTCACGTGACGTCACGATCGTAACATTGTACATGCATATAATATAAAAAATTTAAAAACTTTGAGCATCTACAACTTCTTAATTTATTATTTTTATAGGAAAAAACAGAAAAACAGCCTTATGTTTCTTATGTTATTTATTCTATCTAATCACTTACAACTTTAATTTGTTATTTTTATACATCAATATTCTAATGAATTTTTAAAATCTGAAGGCTTTTGTCTTTTTACCGTATTGACCAATATTACATTTGTATTCACATACATGCATGTTATTGAAATATTATAAAAATTGAAGCACATTATTTTGTAATTACATGTAAAACGCATTCTGTTATTATTATCAGATGGCTATTAGGAACTTTCCTTACGGGATACAAACGAGAATTGGAAGTGGATGATCTTTATTCTCCTCTCGACGAACATTCGAGTCGTCGTCTCGGGAATAAGATGTCTCGGCTATGGAAGGAAGAACTAGAAAAATGCCAAAAATTAAATAAGAAATCCTCTCCCAGTTTATTAAAAGTACTAGTGAGGTGTTTCGGCTGTGAAATTATGGTGTTCGGAATGTGCTTAGGACTTCTCGAATTTGTCGTAAAGTAGATGTAAATTCTTTTTTAACATTGCGATATGCATAGCAGAATAATTAAAAACTTTCGACTGTTAATTGCAGAACCACTCAACCTATAATTTTGGCCAATTTATTGAGATACTTTAGCAAAAAGCATGAGATAGACCAGGGAGAGGCCTTTTACTGGGGCACGGGTATAGTAGTTGGAATTCTTTTGGATTGTGTCATTAGCCACCCTACACATCAAGGTTTGATGCACATGGGGATGAAAATAAGAGTTGCCTGTTGTTCACTTATTTATAGAAAAATTTTAAATGTTTCGAAAGTGGCAGCAGAGGGAGAAACTAGTATCGGGCAGGTAAAAAATAATTCGTAAATTTGTAAAAATGTTTGACAACTTTGTACTAATAAAAAAAATTTAATTTTAGATGATTAATCTGTTGAGTAATGACGTCAACAGATTAGACTACTCAGTGTTTTCACTACATTACATATGGATAGCACCTATTCAAACAGCTCTTATTTCATACCTATTATATACGGAAGTAAACTTAGCAGCTGCTGGAGGGATCTTGACCCTTTTAATATTTATACCAGTGCATGGCAAGTGTCAGAATAAATATATTATGAATTTGAAATTGTGCAATATTTATTCTCTAAATTATATGTATTATATTATAATACTAAATTATTATATTTTGTTTAATTACACAGGTTGTTACGGGAAATTAGCTTCCTATTTAACACTGAAGTTTGCTTACAGAACAGACGAAAGATTAAGACTCACTAATGAAATTATTAGCGGTGTTAAAGTCATAAAAATGTACGCCTGGGAAAAACCGTTTTCGTATCTCATTGATAAAGCCAGAGAGTAAAGGAACTAATTTCTTTGAAAGCCTAATGTTTATTCAGTTGGTAACAAATTACTACTTTTATTTATTTTTTTTTTTTTCAGAAAAGAAGTAAAAGTTATTAAAAATAATTCTATGGCCACTGAAATATGCTGGTCATTTGAGAGCTATATTCCTCGAGTTTGCCTTTTTGTAACAGTACTTGCTTATGTTTTATTTGGACACATCGTTGATGCAGAAAAGATTTATTTGGTTACGGCTTATTACAATGTACTACGCACGACGTTGTATCGCTCATTTCCGCTGAGTAAGTTATTTGTTTACCAAAGTATCGCGGTCTTAATCTTTGAATGTACATGTGAGTCACATATACACGTATTTTGTCTTTAAATTATAAATTATAAATTGCAGGTATAAAGGAAATTGCTGAAGCTCTTGTATCTGTAAAACGGCTTAAAAAGTTCCTGCTTTTTGAGGAAATCGAGTATAAATCATTGACAAACAATAATCACGTAAATTCGGAAGCACGTGACGATGGTATCGCACTGTCATTTGCAAACGTAACAGCCAAATGGAACCCAGAGTCAAAATTCGAGGCTTTGAAAGATATGACTTTTAATATAAAATCCGGTTCCCTAACAGCCGTAGTAGGACAAGTAGGAGCCGGCAAGACGACGTTTTTTCACGCAATACTCAAAGAGATTCCTACGACGTGTGGGAAGATGAAAATCAATGGAAAAGTTTCTTATTCTAGTCAGGAGTCATGGTTATTCGCATCAACAATAAAACAAAATATACTATTTGGCAAGCCAATGAATAAAGAACGTTACGAAAAGGTCATCGATGTGTGCCAATTGAAGCGAGATTTTCAATTGCTGCCGTATGGCGACAATACTCTGGTCGGCGAGAGAGGAATTAATTTGAGCGGCGGTCAATGTGCTCGAGTTAATCTAGCGCGAGCCATCTACCATGAGGCTGATATTTATCTCTTGGACGATCCACTTTCCGCCGTTGATACACATGTCGGCAAAGGCATTTTTGAAGACTGCATCAAGTCTTTTTTGAAAGACAAAACAGTTATTTTAATAACCCACCAGTTTCACTATTTAAAGTACGTTGATAGAATTATCATTCTTGCGGATGGCGCCGTTCAAGCTGATGGAGAATATGCCGAACTTCTCAATTCTGGACTAGACTTGACGAAAATGATGCAACTCGAGAGCGAGTCTGATGAAATACCTGATAATGTTCAGACACCTGCAAAGGAAAATGGATTGATTGCTGAATCGACTATTTTGAGTCAGGAAGAAGAAGAACAGTCTGAAAGTAGAACGCTTGGTAATATATCAGCGAAAACCTATATACAGTACTTTGGGGCAGCAAGAAGTTCCTGCCTTGTTTTTCTAGTATTTTTGATTAGCGTAACTTGTCAAGTATCGTCAAGTGGTGCAGATTACTTCATTACGTACTGGGTTAACTTTGAGGAAGAGAATGGTAATTCTACAATTTATAGCAGTGACGACCTTCTCAGAGGTCGCAGTTGGTTCATCTATGTTTATGGCTCAATAACCATTTTGACCATTTTTGTCACGCTTGCACAAGCCTACACATTCTTCGACATGTGCATGAGGATATCAAGGAACCTTCATGCTGTAATGTTCAATAGTATAGTTCATACAACGATGGCTTTCTTCAATGCAAATCCTATTGGACGTATAATGAACAGGTACTATCTGAATTTGTGTTATATCAAAACAATATACTAATTTTCAATCGATTTTAGGTTTTCTAAGGATATGGGTATTATTGACGCACGAGTTCCTCAGACGATAATTGACGTTACGCAAATTGGATTGTATACATTCGCCGTAATTGGCATAGTTGCAAGCGTCAATCCCTGGTTCCTCATTCCAGCTATCATAATTGCTTTAGTAGCCTACTTTTTCCGAATATTTTATATAAGAACAAGTCGAAGCATAAAGAGATTAGAAGGAATAAGTAAGTACACAGCCGATGTTTGTTAAATGTTATCCATAAAATTATATTATTTATAAGGGAATATCTAAGTTTCTATTATTTAGTTTTTCAACGTAATTCATTCTTTATTGTTTATATTTTTAAAGACATAAACTATGTGACTAAACTAACAAGGGGAGTATACGGAGTCCGGGTCACGAATTTTTATGTAACTTTCGGAATCGTTTTGTGGAACTTAAAAATGAAGCCCAATGCCCGTAGTTTTATCCAATGGGCTCTAGAATCTCAAATAGAGCTACCATTAGTATTTCTCTTATGAGGATGGTGAGTGCCAACCTAGGGCCAGTAGATGGCGCGAGTGAGATAAGACTCCAACAAATCAGAGCTTAGGGATTGCCGGTTCTCAGTGGCTGGAGTCTTAGTTTACCGTGCTGCCATCTGGCAAAAGTTTGCTAGGTCGCCATCTTCATACGCAATACTGAAAATAATATATATATATATATTGTGTATAGAGACCCAATTGATAAAGCTACGAGCATTGGGCTTCATTTGCAGGTACCAGAAGACAATCCCTAAAGTTTGATCAAAATCCCCTTATAAGAATAGACTATGTATCAATACATTTAATTTATGTACTTATTTCAGCGCGCTCACCTGTTTTCAATCACTTAACTGCTAGTGTACATGGACTTACGACTATTAGAGCTTTAAATGCTCAGAGTATACTGACGAAAGAATTCGATAACCACCAAGACTTGCATTCCGCTGCATGGTTCATATTTTTCTCCGGGTCAAGAGCGTTCGGCTTTTATATCGAACTCCTTTGTATGATTTTCACAGGAGTCGTGACGTACACTTTGATTTCATTAAAGGACGTTGCACTGGCCGGTGATGCAGGTCTTGTCATTACTCAATGTATATTGTTGACGGGGATGTTACAGTGGGGTGTCCGACAAACAGCAGAATTAGAAAATCAGATGACATCGGTCGAGAGAATTTTGGAGTATTCAAAACTACCTCAAGAGCCGGCATTAGAAAGTAAACCTGAAAATAGAGCACCAGAGAAATGGCCTCAAAAAGGTCAAATCATTTTTGAAAACATCAGCTTGACGTACGATCGTCAGGAGAAATCTGCTCTAAAAAATTTGAAGTTCACCGTTGAACCTAATGAAATGATAGGCATTGTTGGAAGAACCGGAGCAGGAAAATCTTCTATAATAAACGCGATATTCCGTTTAGCTGATCTTGAGGGAGAGATTTACATTGATAATATAGCAACAAGTAAAATAGCTCTGCAAGACTTGCGTTCCAAGATTAGTATTATACCACAAGAACCAGTGCTCTTTGCTGGAAGTCTACGTAGAAATTTAGATCCATTTGAAGAGTACACCGATCATGATTTATGGCGGGCCCTGGAAGACGTAGAATTAAAAGCGCTACTCGATTCTGATTTGGGACTCAATATGAAAGTCATGGAGGGGGGCTCGAATTTCAGTGTTGGGCAAAGGCAACTTCTCTGTCTAGCGCGTGCTATTGTTAGAAATAATAAAATACTGGTTCTCGATGAAGCAACTGCCAACGTCGATCCACAAACCGATGAACTTATTCAAAAAGCCGTCCGAAGAAAATTTGTAAATTGTACCGTACTTATTATTGCTCATCGTCTCAATACAGTCATGGATAGCAGTAAAATACTTGTAATGGATGCTGGTCAAGTCGTGGTATGTTTTCTTTATTATTTCTGTGTCTATATTTATTATATTCCTAAATTAAGTAACCACTCTAAATTCTTTAGACTCGATGATTTAATTATTTTCAAACTTAGTACAAGTATTTAATCATTAAAATCATTTAAACAGTAACTTACACCTTGAAATTTTAATTAAAAATAATGTATTCGAATGAGTAAAAGAATAAATTATTTTAAAGAGTATCAATTTGGTAAATTGCAGAATATTTTTTGTGTATAATGAACGTTCTTCACCATTTATTAAGGCTTTAACATGCTTATTTTCCTTAGACTTTCCGAAATCCATGTGATGACTTTTGTTCCACGGCAATATTAACTTGCCGTAAGGTATCTTTATCCAATTAATTTGAAATTTTAGGCACTTTTTTACTACGCATATAAAATAAGCTTAAGTTTAAGCTAAACATGAGTTCGAACAATGAAAAACTTAATTTCACCAATATGAACTTTAATTGTTTTGGTTTAAACTTCATAAATCCTTTTAATTTTGATAGTGTAAGTAACTGTACACGTGTAAAAGATGTGTGTGAAATTTCAAAGTAATTGGATAAAAATTTCTCAAGATACATTAAGGTAAGTTTAAGGAAAATAGACATACTGAAATACGTATTAAACAATTGGTGAATAATCTAAAGTATACATAATAATACAAAACCTATTGTATTTTATCAAGTTGTTATTTTTAAAATATCATTTTATTAGTTATTCGAATAAATTTTTTGAATTGAAATTTTAAGTTATATGTTACCACTTAAGGAGGGTCTTTCGTTAGATATAGGACATAAAACAAAAATTTATACCAGAGTTTATATAAGTCCTATGATAAAATTAATGAAATATACTTAATAATAGTCTATAACTACATGAAAAAAAACCGCTGCCAATTCATTGGCACTTAGCTTCCTCGAACTAAATTAATTGTTCCAATATGAAATTCTTTGTTCTAATACATTAATTTTAAATTGATATATCTCTTTCTAAATAATACATC
This sequence comes from Gastracanthus pulcherrimus, assembly GCA_949152435.1. Taxonomy (NCBI): domain Eukaryota; kingdom Metazoa; phylum Arthropoda; class Insecta; order Hymenoptera; family Pteromalidae; genus Gastracanthus; species Gastracanthus pulcherrimus. The sequence goes on from OX424572.1 coordinate 183,119,459, forward strand.
AAAAAGTGTATGCGTTTTTATCATTGATGGTTTGACAAAAGATAATTTTTTACTAAAATTGCAGAACGATAGGTAATAATCCTTATTACAGCAATTTTTTCTCTGTACATAATTTATTACAAATTATTTAAATATTTAAATTAACTGTAAATATGACTTTCTTCGTTTATAACAAGAGAAGGGAAAGAGCCTGTCTAAAATTTGCGGTTGTAAAAGATAGGTAATTTTATGCTCTTTTTGATGCATTTACACTAAACTGATCATAATATTTCTAACATACCAAAAATCTCGAAAAACTATAACTCAAACATCTATAGATCGAATAATTGTTATAAAAAAAAGTCGACGAATCTTTAAATTTCTTTTCATTTTCGAATCATCATTAAAAAACGAAAAAAATGAGTCATGTTGGGTAAAAAATTACTGTGTCATTCTCGAAATATACTCGATCAAAACAATTATTTTAAAAACACATAACCTCAAATATCTCGAAATATAAAGGTCGTCATGATCTAGGTAAAGAACTCTTTCAAGAGATACTAAAGAGCTACCGTTTTAGAAAATTTATGATCAAATGCTGCCGATTTACTCCAGAATTCGCTACTGAATAAAAATCGATTATTTTTACAATAAGATTTTTCTCAAGAGAAAAAGGTAAAGACTAAGAAATTTTACAGAATATTCTTCTCCATGTCTAATCATCTCAATTTTTTTCAAAAATTTTCCTTGTTATATTTCACAGATATAACTGTTTGAAAAAAAGGACGGTGTCGTGAATAACAAAGCAAGGGAAATAGTTTATTCAAAATTTCGGGTGGGAAAAGATAGATAATTTTATGCTCTTTCAAATGCATTATCACTCAATCGATGATATTATTTCTACGCTATCAAAAAAAAACAAAAAACTAAAACTCAAAAATCGTAAAAAATGGTTAAAAAAACAAATACGCATACAAAACAAAAATAAAATTTTTCTTAGCCGCCGGCTTTAAAGAAAAACAAAAAAAAAGCCACGAAACAATAATTTTCATCGTGTATATATACACATACACACACGCACGCACACACGCACGCCCGCACACACACACACATATACACACACATACACACACACTCACACAAACACATATACACACACATACACACACACTCACACAAACACACATCCATACAGACATTTTCTAAAAATAGTGAATTTTGATTCCTAGTATCTCAAAACATGTTTCTAAAATATTTAAAAAAAAAATTTTTTACCGTCATAAAACTTTCTCTATGAGGAAGCAAAGATTGTTCCAAAAAAATCGTGATGTCACAAGTGTAAATATTATCAATTTAAAAAATATTTAGTAAAACCCCAATTTTTGTTTTTAATTTCTTAACCAATTTTAATATTTCAAGGCTTATTGTTTTCTTTAAACATTTACTTACAAAATTAACGAAATAAGTTTATAAAATAATATATCTGTGACAAGAGAAAGCAAATTGTTTATAAAATTGTACGCGTTTACTTATAAGTAATTAACTTTCTCTTATAACAGATATATTATTGTATAATTTTTTTCCGTTAACTTTGTAGAGAAATATTTAAGGAAGAAAGTAACCCCCAAAACATTGAATATCGTTAAGAAATTAAACAAAAAATTAGGATTTAACTAAATATCTTTTAAATTGGAAATATTTACACTTGTGACGTCACGATTTTTTGTAAACAATTTTTTCTTCATGTAGGTATGGACTATTATTAAGTACATTTCACAAATTATATCATAGGACCTTCATAAACTATTATATATATTTTTGTTTTATGTCCTATATCTAGCGAAATACTCTCCTTATGAATTCAATGTTCTTAATCAATATCAACGATTGTATTTTATGACGTTTATTTAACCCGTTAGCGCTATATGACTCCTGTAGGATACATACGTTCTTTTCACGGTGGTCCTCAATCAACTGTAACTGAAAAGTAAATGTACGACTCGGAATTTTAGAGATTATAATTCCTTGACGTGTTACTAATATTAAAGACCAAAATGAAAATATTTCACAGAGCCGTTTCTTTAAAAAGTCAATTTTCCATTATTTAAATAGAATTTTTCGTTCTAATGTAAATAATATAAAAAATATATCCTATTTTAAAACTATAATATACATATTGTATAATTAACTGATCTAGGTAACTGATTAATGTATTAAAAATAATAAGTATGTATACATGGTAAGAATTATACGTACAAATAATTTTTAACAATTGATTTTTGTACTCTGGGTTGTTAATGCACAGTATAATACACGCTTTGTACATTATCCAAGTAGCATTGCAAACAAAATGTGCGGATCCTATTGTGTACTCACTATAAAAATCGAAGCCTTTTTAATATTTGATACAAAAATTTTCAATGCAAAAAAATACAGCGTATAGGTTTAGAGTGATATATTATTATAGGGATCCTCGAATCCAAATAGGTAGTTCACTTTAAATCGTGCAATGTATTTTGCAAAATCAGAATCAAGGGTAATAAAACTAGCTTAAACAACATTATTAAATTTTTGATATGCTGAAGCATGCTGTAAACAACCTACATTATACATCACCTGCAATAAATGCACTTTGTAATAATTTTTTGCATAAATTACTTTTGAACTTAGGACTTCCATGCGTTATTTCACGTTGAACATTGCATTTCTCTGCCTACTTTAAAGTTAACTGTTCGAATTCGCCTAGCATGTGTCTAAATAATGATAAATGTAGTTTTTATAGTTTTTAGGCACGACCGCGACATGGAAGTGCCTTATATTTTCGTTAGCGAAAATGTGTGAGATAGGATATCTCACGCAATTTTTGACCAATCGGGCTGAAATTTTAGGAGAGATCTCCTCCACAATATGAAATTCTATTTTCTTTATCCTGATCCTGTACGTAGTTTTTAAATTGCGAGCACTTTTTGCTTATTTTTACGTGTTTTTACGTGTTTTTTTTTAATTCATGTTACACGATTATCTCCGCGAAATTTTAGTCGATCAGGCTCAAAATTATTTTGGGTACTCTCCTAAGTATAACAACCTGATGGTCCTATTTTGGGATTGATCCTGCAAATATACGCTGAATGCGGCGACTATAAAAAAATCGCTAAAAACTGTTTTTAGGCTATAACTTGAAAACTAAGCATTCTACGAAAAAAAGTTAAATAGAAAAGTGGTAGATCTTTGAAAAATACAAGATTTTTTTCTTGACACCAAGAAGCGAAAATGCTTTTAAATCAAGTTAATAGTCCAAAAACAATTTTTGACATCGAAAAATGCAGTTTTTTATTATAAAACTTTGCAGGTATGCATTTTCCGTAAAAAAATTTCGTGAAAAAGTTGTAGATCTCAAAAAAAAACACAACTTTTTATGGTAGCAAATATTTTTTTAAAAATGCTGTTACACAAGAAACAGCCTAAAAACAATTTTTCATTCACATCATTTAATAACTATTGCGGTGCAGCACGCCCAATCGATCTTAAAATTTTTTAATGATGTCCCCTTTTCAATAAAAGTTTTATATCCAAAGTACGACAACTTAAACACGATAGTATTTTTTTTTTTTTTTTACTCAATACATAAAATATTATAACAGAGTATGATTGCCAAGTACGAGGGTCGGCTAAGTCGACCCAAAAGACTCGACATCACACAAAGGTGTAAATAAAATATACGCACAAATCGTGAATATTTTCCGAAATGGATCAGTATAATTTACTTTCAAAATTGAAGTATATTATACTGAACTAGAAAAACCTAAACTCAATAATAATGGAAATAACTCAGATTGAAGAAAGGCTCTGGAGATGCCTACTACATACCTCTAAACTAGGCTATATATTCTTAAACAATTCATTTTCTAATTTAAATCCTACTACCGAAATTCCTTCTTCTTTGTTCTTCCTCTTGAAAATATTAAACATCTTGCCATTTTCTCCCTAGTTTTTTTATTAAAATTGAAACATTTATCAGTTTAAATTGCATTCTTGTATTTCTAAATGTTAAATACATCATATACTATTGAAAATTAAACAATTATTCAATAATTGAATATTTATGTCTTCAAATGAAAGAGATATAAAAAAATAATATTCTTTTACTGGTTTCTGTAAAAATAAACAAATAATAGTGACAGCGTTAAATGTAAGCTTTAGTTTAGCGCAGCGTGAGCAAGGCGAGCGCGCAGTGCGAGCACCGGTAAAGCAAGCGAGCGCGAAGCGTTCGCTCTGAAGCTCCGGAACAGGCAAGTCACATGCGGCCGAAAGCCGCGTGTGGCGCGCTAGTTAACCTTAAACTTATCAACTCTTAATCGTGCATTACAAAGTGCATTTATTGCGGGTGATGTGTAATTAGGTTCTTTACTTTATTTGGATAAAGTAAAGAATATCTATGAACAATTCCGAGATCGTTTTTGCGCAGTAATCATTTAATGCTGGTGTACGCTAAGCTATAAATTACTAAAATGCCGATGTTTTTTTCGACGCCTCGTACTACGACTAACAGACATGAGGTAACAAACTGATAAAAGTACCGGTATAATTACCTTACAAAGTACATAACAAAACATTTTTAAAGTGAACACATTTACACACTTTTTAAATTTCCAAACATATTATTTTTGTTTATAAACATAAAATGAAATATATTTTTTTTTTTTTTTTTTTTTTCAAAAATTAAAATGCATTAGTCTTTGTATGTACCGTCCGTTGATTTATAGTTATTGTATTTTACACACTTATTAAGCATAAATAAATGTATCAATACTTCTACCACGACAAATAATTCAATTTATTCGCCACCGTCTTTAATGCTTAAATTATAATATTTTTACTTCGAAATCAATATATGCATCAAATAGAGAAGAAGTATAGTACGCCATTCAACCTATGTCATATTAATTATTTTACTTAATTTTGTGTACGTATTTTTTTATTTTGCTCCCCAATCTACATATTATTACTCTATACCTACACTGCTTAAAAATCATGTAACTTCAATATACATACATTTGATAATATATTTTCAACAGGAATATGATCACCCCTTCAAATTACTTCAGCAAACTGATGGTGTTTTTTACAACATGGTGCAACAAACGGGTGCTTCTACCGCCGAAAATCTTCTAGAAATAGCTAAAATGGTAAGACATATAACTTGTAATAAATAAATTAATATTTTCATAATCCATATAATTACATTAAATTTTGCTCAATTTCATTGTTTCAGAGTTATGAAAGTAAAACCTAAATCGTACAGCAATAAGTACAAATCCATCACCCATGTGACATGCATCATAATCCACTTTTTCATAATGGTGTATACTGTGTATACAAACGCGCAATTTTACTTGGATCGTTTATCGAGTATTCATCAAAAGTTCATTGATAGTGATACGATCTTTTTATATGAAGCCTTTGAGAAATACGTCAATTTAATTCTCCTATAAGCGAAGACTATATAAAATATTTTTTATGCATTATAGTAAATAATCTTGTACATAAAAGAGACTGTACTTACGGAAGAATTGTTCTAGATACAGAGTCAACTTGTGAATATAGTCTATATATGTTTAGCAATTTAGGTCGACAGAGTAAACAAGTATTATATAAAGGCAGAGTGCTGCATTCCTAGTTTGCATTAATAAAATAAAAAAATGTTCGGTTTAAAAGAAACATTTTTTCAAATGTTGATAAAAACGCTGATTACGTGCTAGCTTAAAGACTTGAATATCTAGTAAGTTTTACGATATTTTAAAGTTTTAATACAAAGATTTAAACATTTTATCAGAAATATAACTATTAATTGTAGAAGTTAAAGCTAGCACAAATTTATAAATAATTATGTTTTAAATAAAATTACAAAAATTAACCACTATACGCATACCTTTTCCTTAATTTTCCATGTATTACACGTGTATTATCATAAATATTGTATTCTTAACAACTGAAAATTACGTATTTTTCAGATATATGCAAGTAAATTGTATATATTAAATTATTTTTATTATTTTTTTATTAATGTAAGTCAATTGTATAATTGAGTATAAAGAATAACATGAAAAAACAAGAAACATTGTAATAAGTTTTATAGTAAATTTAATAGTTTCTACACATTTTTATTTCACATAATTTTATTTTTAAATGTTACATAATAAGAATAGTACATTGTGCTATAAGGGGAGAAAATGATCTATTTCTAGCAAGTGTAAGTTATTCAACACGAGTCTGAGTCGAGAGAACCTAAGGCATCCAGGACAGGGACGAGTGCTGAAAACAGTTCACCCGAGTCTGAAATAGCATTTCTCCCCGTGTTACACACAGTATTTTTGTAAACAAAGGCATGATTGGGCCTCATTTTTATGCATGTGAGTTGGGTAGAAGATTGAGCATTTTGAGTCGTGCACAATACAGTTAAAAATTTGTATTTTTTAATTCCTATACTTAAAAAAAATTATTAAATAAACAAAATTAAAATTGCAAATACGAATGTAATATATAATGTACAAAAAAGAGTTCAATACGTAAAAGTTTCTTTCTGATAGGGGAAGTGTCGTTTCTGCATTTTTATGCGATTTTTTAGGAGCGGAGAAATAATGGGTTTTTTTTCATACCACTGCAGGATTTACCAAACATGTTCGAAATGTACAATTTTCTACCCTACTTTCCGGCACAAAAAAATTCATTTTATGCCAGTGTTGAAAAAAATTAGTTTTATTGATCAACAATTCTTCATTTTTGCATTATCTCTGATTTGAATAGGAATGAAAATAAACTCGGCCATGATACATTTATATATACATGCTTACAAAATAATAACAGCAATGTATATAATATTAAATTCAGTACTTTAAGTTATTGATCTATAGTTTTTATAATACACGAAGATGTTATCGACTTTGGATGCTGTGCAGGCGCTGGATCGAGGAAAAGTTAAGGAGTACACAAGCGAAGATGGAAGGGGGCGTGCAGGAAAAGTCTTGCGAGCATTAAGACGAGATTGAAAATTGAATTATTAACGAGAGACTCACGAGTTTGCTTAGCATATAAATCATACGAAAATATTACTTTTGCTGCTCTTAGTAGCGTGACCACCAGAACTCGAGTGCGCAGATTCTTCTGCACTACCTTCTCATATATTTTACACAAATAAGGTACTGCAATTTTCAAAATGTTAAAACATCCTAATTAAACAGTACGCTAGTTATATTAATTTTTTTATATGGAGAAATTTTCTAAATTAGCAATTATTGAAAAATCTTTTACACATTCAATTTGACTTTTTGCGTTTTAATACGGTATTAGTAATATAATATGCTAGCAATTATTGCGTAATTTTTTACATGTTCAGTATCGTATAAAATGCATCAACCAGGATATTTAAATTTTTTTTCTGAAATTAATTATTATTATATATTTCTAAGTATAGTTTTATTCATCAATATATATACGTTTTAGTACGGGTCCACTATTTTTATACCACAAAAATATTATAATAAATTTAGTTTTTAAGCACATGTGAAGTACCAACATGAATCTTACTTTTTTACTTTTATTATTTTTTCACTGTAATAAATACATTTTATAGTATATAAAAAAAATAGTGTATTTTGATTTGAAATGACCCAAAGCATGTTTCTAACAATTTTTGTAAGAAAACTTTTTTGTTAGTATTTTTTAGTATTGTTAGTATTGCAAAGCTAACTATTTGTTAGTATTGCAAAGCTTCCTTTAGGAGGAAGCAATATTAAAAATTCACAAAACGGACATTTTTATTCATTGCAAGCTAAGTTATCTTTAAATCATTCTGAAAAACCAGTATGTAATGTAAAATAAGTATAGAAGTAATACATAAAAAGCTGGATATAGCAAGCAGTACATTTTTTAAAGATATGTCTATCTAAAGTTGTGCTCGAATATTATTAGTATGTCTATATCGTGGTATAGTATATGCAAAAGTTAATGCCGCACTTTGGTTTTTGGTGCTTTTTCATCACTTTTATATTCTTTACTATTATTTCAATGCTTTATATTGTAAATTGAAGGTTTTTTATTATAAATATTGCCAGTTAATGATGATATTTTCGAAAATTAACGTTCTAACCTTACTGTCAACTGGTGAACCTCCTTAAAGAAAAAAAGTGAACTTAAACAATTTTCAAAAAGCAGCTAGTTTCTCAAATAAAAATATTTTTTTTAATAGTTTGTATTGAACATATATCAAAGCAGAGTTCGACAAGTAATCGATCTCAAAATATTTTCAGGTACTTTTCTGTTTTCTATAAATATTGAGAAAAATCATCGAAATATCAAATTCTAAGCACTGTACACTATGTGTTAAGCCGATATATGCGATTTAAAAAAGTATCCGAAAATAGTATCCGTCGGATTCTCTGGTCGGATACCGAGTATCTGAAAAAAGTATCCGACGGATACTTTAAAAACTATTCTTATACTATTTTTAAGAAAAAATTAGAATTTAAAAAAATTTCTAATAGTAGCTATTTTATCAAATCAAAAATATTTTTTTTCCAGTTTGTATTAAAGGTATATAGGTACAAGATAGACATACATTTTTAAAATGCGGGTAATTTTCTTTCGATGTATGTCTTTAATAAAATAGCTATTTTATCAAATCCAAATTAATTTTTTAGCACTTCTTGCTAAAATATATAAAAAATATATAAATGTTCATAAAATATGCGACCGTATTATTCGTTCTTTGTCTATTCTGGGCTATCTATCTAGAAGGCTATTCTGAAGCCAGAAATCATGAATTAATTTTAGCATTAATTTATTTAATGCGAATTTCCATTATATTTTCAAAGAGAAAGATTTGTAACGATTCGATGTCTTCAAGGTTCCTGAATAAGAAAAATAGGTTTTTAAAAAATATCTTAAGGTGGGTCTACAGCCAATGTTACTCAGGGTTCTATAAGAAATCTTAGCTTAAACGTTGCAACAATGAACAGGAATTGCACTAACTATCTGTTATAGATTTATATAATCAGCATTCCTCAATAACTATCTACTACGAGCATTACATAATTGTTTCCAGTCAATCATTTCTTTTTTGTAATTTTCCTTGTTGATTCGTTTACACTTATTTAAAAATGTTCTTTATCTTTGTGGGTAGAAGTCATTGCTCAATGCTCAGTATTTTATTAATGTATATTAATATTTTATAATGATATATCTTCGAGAATAGTGTAATACGTAACGAATATCTATATCTAATATGGTCGACAATCTATACCCGGGAAATAATGAATTATATGTATAGCCATATATGACAATATATGATTATATTTATACACATTGCTTTGTCATAAAGAAACCTTTGTAACTGTACTAAAAACGTATATGCTAAAATCATTATACTATGTTTTTAGATGTTAAGAATCAAAATACACTATTATTTTTAGAAACTGTATGTATCTGTAATAGAGCAGCATTTCATATGCATGTATAATGTGTGCGTGCGATTCGTGAGTGTATTTGTGTGCGTGCGAGCGTGGGTACGTGCGTGCGTTAACAAAAAAGCTATTTTCATTTTTTTGTTATGACGAAAATTACATTTTTTAAAAAGAATTTATAACTTGAACAGGTGTAACGCAAATTCAATAAAAAATTTGTGGTTATTACTAACACCAAGAAAAATATTCAGTAATTTTTTTAAAAATATTTGTCATCTTGTTTCCAAGAAAAAAAATCATTTTGTGAACAAAAATCGATTTTCAATTTTTAATGATTACTGGAGTACATAAGCAGAATTTTATCTGAAAATTTCCAAAAAGGTAGGTTATGTATTTGTTTAAAAATGTTTTGATCGTTTTTAAATTGAGGATGGCGTGGTCATTTTTTATGAAACAAGTGTCATCACTCGTTCTTTATAAAGATTTAAAATTAAAAAGAATTTAAAAAATTCATCAATTCGTTTTTGTTAATGCAGTATTTAAACATAAGTTTATAATTTTTTTGTAGCTGCAATCTAAGCCCCGAGAGAAATGTTATATGAGCATAAATAAATAATAAATTAATGCAAATATCAATTAAATAATGATTTTTATTAAATAATATTGTACTTCGAATAATAATATTTAGAATTCCTACTAAAAGAATAATGTCAACTCCTTTAGTACTATGTTTTCTCAAAGAGAATTTATTTAAATTATTATAAATAAAAAAGAGCTGCGCAGTACCGCCCATCATGGGAGAAACACATATTCCGCCGTTCTTGCTTTCAATTCACGAAATACAATAGGCACTCAAAGAAAAAACGACTGCCAATTCATTAGCACGAAGCTTCCTCCAAACTAATCTTCTGTTTCAATATGAAATGAACATTGATTTTAAATATTAGTAATAATTATCAATTTGTTCGTTGTTTGGTTCATAATCAATCTTCTTCTAATATTAATATTATAAAAATATTTAGTCTCCGATCTTCTGTCTCCGGTCTTCTCAAAAGGTTAACTTTTTGGTCTTAAAAGCTTTATTGTGATTATATGTGTATTAGTAACAGAAATGAATCAGCAGAATACCATAATTAATTTGAAGTGGACTGCATTTTTTAACCTTACTTTACAAAGGAGGAAGTTCTATACTCGGCGCATAGGGTAGATTGGGATAAAATGAGATAAGGGATACAATGAGACAGTTGCAATAACTAGTGTCCGAAGGGGCACCACCTTTCTGGCTGCTATTTAATTTATTCTTAAATTGTTACGAAGTAATTTACGCCTTATTTTTAACGTATAGCTTGACATTCACGTAAAAAATGAATAACGAAATTAATGAAACGAATCTGGTAGGACTCTAAATAACGAAAAAACAAAATTACGAATAAATAAAACTTCGAACAATGTTTGGTTTTTGGGACGTTTTAAAAGGTCTTCCCCCTTTTTTACACTCCTTTTTTAGCCTAAGCGCGAACTCTCAATAGCTAGGGATCGAGTGATTTTTGGATTTATATTTAACGAGGAAAATATGGAAAACATGTATGTCGCGGTGCGTGTACAAATTTTACCAGGTATCATAAAATGAGATTTAATGATTATTTTGACAATCAATTAAACACGAATTCGGAACGGCGTCAGCAGACCCAGATATTCCTGTTCAATGATTGTACTTTTAACACAAATATTATTGTTTAAGTTTGGAATTGTGCGCTTCAAATCCGAACGGGTGTTACCCCAAACTCTGGTATTTGATGGACAACTAGACACGGCTATATTATTTAACGAACGAAATGAAAATAAGTTTTTCTTTGTCACTAAAGAAAAAGAAAAGACGTGGGAAGAAAGGATACGCGTGATCAAATAGATAGTAGATAACTTACTTTTTGACGGCTGCTTCTCTTTTCGATCATTTTTAGTTGCAATTGATGAGGTCAAATTATTTGAAATATTATTTATAAAAAGGTATTATAATTAATAAATGATAACACTTGATTTTAGGAGAGTTAATTTTTGTTTTTGCTAATGTCGTGCGTGAAAATTGAATTGAACTTAGAAGTGCGTGTTAAATAACTAATTCCAGTTATTAAACATGAGTTTGATATCTTTTCAAGTTCGTCAAATAAACGTATAGTGAACTCACGGAACAAACTTTTGAACTGACTTAAAGAACTGTTAAAGTGAAAAGTCCGACGAGATTTAAATGCTTGCCCGAGAGTATCTGCCGCTACGATGCTCCAAAGAGATGCTGCTTGGTGACAAGCCACCGCACACCGCATATCGCTCGCTGGAGAGCATTTACATTATCGGTCAATTATCAATACGGATCGATGATCTCCCGACTGCTCTAATTACTGGGTCGAAAAAAGGGGTGGACCTAAGGTAGTTTTGACTATTGCTTGGAGATGGCATCGCCTGTACGATTTCATGGACATAAAGAAATAATATAATTGTATAATTTCAAAGTAATTTATATTGCATGTTACTTTTATTCATTTAATGTAAAAATCGTTTTTGTTTTCATCATTGTTATATTTTTTCTTTATGTAATTAGTAATACTAATAATAATTAATAATAAATACCCTATGTGGATGTGTAATCGGTTTTATGGAACATAAAGGATAAATATTATAAGCGTAAAACTTGCTTTTAGTGTTTTAGCAATTTGATACTTAGTAAAAGATATGTAATATAAAAGTTCTTGGAGTTGTATAATTTGCGCATTACAAACTTGTGGTATATTAATTACGGTGTGTCTATTCTGGTAGAAAATTGCCCAACCAAAATGGCCTGTCTGCTAATTATTGGACAATTTTTTTGGCCAACACATAACGACAATATTGACCAACGGTTGATCAACTGTGCTAATATAAATCATTACAAATATTTTCATTTTTGTCTCTTATCTGTATAATAATTGAACATTTGGAACATAAATTACAATAGCAATAAATAAATAAAAATATAAATACGTAAAAAACGATTTTATTGTGAAAAGTATAATCTTTAAAATTCATAAGAGGTTAGGTAAACATAGCATAATTCGTACACACGCGAAAAACGTAGCAAAGCGTCTAACAGAAGAGTTGTGTAACGTCTTATCATCTTTGTTGCCTGCTTTTCTGATATTATTGAATACTTTAGACAACATGAATTGCATTAAGAAGCGTTCTAAAGAATATCGGCAGAGAAAATAGGTTAGTAAATTAGAAGAGAAAGTTCGTGAAGCTAGCGAATTTGATGATCATTCAGCAAAGTTAAATAGCGAATTACAAAGTGATTCAACAAGTGTTATCATTTTTCTGCTCCCTCAATCCTTAACAATAAATATAAAAACATTTGAATAAATTGTGTGCTAAATGAATTTGTATTTTATAAATATTTACATAACCCTATTTCAATATATATTTTTAATTAAATACATTTTTAACTATCATTTGACTTTAAAAATCATATATTAATTTAATAATTTATTTATTAATTCATTTAACAATTGACCTTGACATATTCATATTTAATAATTTAACCTCAAAATCTGAGAACAGTACACTGAGACAAGTACAACTTTAATGCAAGTTCATTTAGGACCTTATGAATAAGTCAAATACGGCGTTTGTATTGAATGCTTACGACTTATGGAGAGGTCGGAGTCCTATACCTTATACTCAGATACCGACATTATCGATTTTTCTTTTTTCGCAGTCAATTTATACTTTAATAAAATTTTCGAAGATGCAGGTCAACAAGCGACCAGATGTTCACGGTTAGGCAGCTCCTCAAAAAGAAATGGGAATACGGGGAAACGGTACACCAATTATTGGTAAATTTCCTACGGTGCTCGTAGGAAAGACGACAGGAGCAGTCCTGGGGTCTACCCCAGGTAGACCGAGACGAAGATGGAAGGACAATATTAAACGGTACAATTATTCATTGATTTCAAGAAAGCGTATAACTCAATAATAAAATGTAAAATGTTCCACGTCTTAGTACTGCTAGGGGTACCAAAAAAGTTGGTCAATTTAATCAGAATGTGCCTACATAACAGTCGGGGTATCGTCAGATTAAGTAAAAGCCCATCGCAGCCATTTGACATCCACAACGGGCTAAAGCAAGGAGATGCTCTATAAACCCTCCTATTTAACTTAGTTTTAGAATACGTGGCCAGGCCGGTACAAGAAAGTAAAGAGGGAATTATAATAAATGGCTTCCTAACACAATTGCTAGCATACGCAGATGACATAAACATTATTGGACAAAAACAGTGAAACCGTAATAAAAAACGTAGAAATACTAATAATAACTGCTAAAGAAGTAGGCCTAGAAATAAGTGAAGAGAAAACTCAGTACATGATCACCAGCAGAGCAGGGTCCGAGATTGCTGATACTAACTTGAAAGTCTCCGGAAAAACGTTCAAAGAAGTAGACGACTTTAAATACCTTGACACGATAATAGACCACAAATTGAATCTCATAAAGAAATCAGGAAGAGGCTGCATTCGGGAAATGCATGACTATATTAGGTAAATAACTTACTAAAATCACGATTAATATTGCGAAAGACTAAATTAGAAATATATAGAATATTCATAATGCCAGTACTTCTATACGGATGCGAAACGTGGGCCTAACCGCCAAGGAAGAAAATAGATTTAGAGTATTTGTAAATAGAGTCCTTAGAAAGATATTTGGGGGCAAAATAGATGAGATTACTATAGAATGGAGAATTTTACATAACCAAGAAATACACGAGCTATACGGGAAGCCCAACATAACCAAAGTATTTAAATCGCGAAGACTAGGGTGGGCTGGGCATGTAGCTAGGATGGGTAATGAAAGAGCAGCACTTAGAGTGCTCGTAGGAAAGACGACAGGAGCAAGAACCCCAGGTAGACCGAGACGAAGATGGAAGGACAATATTAAAATGGACCTACGAGAAATAGGATGTCATGAGGAGGATTGGATGCAACTCGCAAACAATAGAGAAAGATGGTGTGACTGTGTGAATAAGGCTATGGACTACCCAGCTACGGACAGCTAGTCCCAACAAGTAGTTATGATAGCTATGGTGATGATGCAAGCACGTCTACAGCCGACATAAAGACTATGTGATAGCTGTTACCCTGCAGGCTCCGTTACTGCTTGCCATTACTACTTGGCCTTTATAATAATAATAAATAATAATAAAATTTTACGAACGTACGCACATTGTTGGTGATAAATAGATTGTGCGTAAGTTCACGAAATTGGAAAATCTCATTTATTCATTGAATAAAACGAAACACGGCAAAGTTGGTATCGGGTATCCCCTGAATAGTTAGTAAGTCCCACGTCTTGATAGTTACTGAAAATTCACTTAAGTCAATACAGTTTTTTTGTCCCCTCAAGACAATTATAATTAAATAATAATTGTCGCAATTAAATACAGGCGATAATGTATTCTCTTCTTGAATACATAAAATTATTCAAAATAATTACAAGCCATCATGTTTATTTGCCGCGCTATAGCGAAGCAGAAGCCGCTGTCGGATTCATCACAACAGTCGGCCTAACCTTCTATTGTACTGTTCACGTATCCGCGAGTGGAAGCACTGCGATGTCTACTACCTACGACTTTCTTTTGTCTGCCGCCTGTGCCGATAACAATTTTGTTGAGGCTAGCTTTTGGAGCATAAGGTAAAAGTACCTATTATGAAACACCCTCTTAACTGTGTCCCTTTTATGAAACAGTATCAAAAATAATAAAATAAGAAATAATTATAACATGCATAAGCGAATATAAATTGTTGTATTGATAATTACGAATGTTTTCGTCTGTAAATACATGAACATGAGTATTGTTATACAATAAGTAGTATTATAAATAATCATTCAATTTTGCATGTCTCCAAACCCGTGCAGATCGGCGGTTTTGAGAGCCGATGCAACTGATTTATAAGAATTTCTTTTTGCACTATATTTATAAATATATATGACTTGACACCATGTGCAATAGCTTAAATTGTAGCTTTCGGTCCGTAGATTTGAATTATCTACAAACTGTTTTAATCTTGATGCGATTTTTATTAAATATGTAGCTGTTTCATAATAGGTGCGCTAGTTAGTGGAAGTCCGTATTTATGAAACATCTCTGCAAGGGCTTTTTTATAATTATTTTAGTTATTTGCATATTATTTTCTATATTATGAAGCAATAAATACTACATGTTAATGATATAGCACCCGTACATATGAAAATTAAGTAAAATAAGCGTGTTTATTGAATTTAACAGCCAAACCTGTAACTTATATATTACGAAGTCTTATTACTTTTTAAAAAATATACAGATATAGCAATTGTAAGTAAAAGCAATCAAATAAAGTAATATTTACATATTTATTACGTTTCAGAATAGGGACATCAATTATGAAACACCCGGACATCGTGCGATTGCACTGTTTCATAATACGTACAATAGATCACTTCAGTATTTTATTAATATAATTAATTATTAACGTTCAATTTGTATTTTAAAGGCATTATCTGTTCAAGAAAAGTCTTGCCCCTCGAGTACTATCAAAAGTTTTAGCGTTATACGCTTATTCAATCCCAATTTTACAAAAGTATAAAATGCACCCCGAAATCCGTTTCATAATAGGTACCTTTTACCTTAAATGGGTTGCCTTCTCCAAAACTGGAAATTGGCAGAGCTAATTCCAATATTTCAAATATTTCTAATCAGATCAACATAACCTTGCATCGAAAGATTCTTTGTAAGAAGTACTACGCCGCTCTTCTATCAATTTTTCCTTACATTCTTGATTTGAAAAGTTATTAATAAAATTAAAACCATTTTTTAGCTTCGATACCCCAAGTTAGAAGTAATATAACAATTTTAGTTTATGTAATTATTATTTTGTACGTACATCAATGAATTAACGTACTCAAGTGCTCACCACTTAACTATTAAATCGTACGTACTTGTGCAATTGTCAAATTCCTGTGACTTATCAGTTAAGTCACGGAACTTGTAGTAAATTAGTACTTCTCTTAATGTATATTCATTATAACATACTTTTATAAAGTAACGTTATTTTCTGTATGTAATTTTGCAACTTTCTATCAATGAGTCAATGTTTTATGAACTATTTTAATTATAAAATCATGACAAATTTCCTTTTTTGTGATTTCTCAAATTAAGTTTCAATTGGCTAACGACAGTGGTTTTTCCGCGACGAAATAAGCGGGGTTTTTTACCGACCGATGGCTAAACCGTTGGCCAAATCATTGCGAATTGGTATACACTTGGCGAACGGTTGGTCACCGTATCTACCAGGGAATCCTGCTAGTTTATAAATTAACAAGAAAACGAATGTTAGTATAATAGTACATTATGTAACAAGGGGCAAAAGTGGAAGATTTTTCCCGCGGGTGAGTTTACTGCCCGAACGAGAATATTTGTCCAGAGGGCGCATTTACTGCCCGAGCGAAGCGAGAAGATTTTAGAAAAAATTTACTTTTACCCCGCTAATTTTACTTTTGCCCCGCTAATTTTACTTTTGCCCCGCTAATTTATTTTTGTCCCGCTAATTTTACTTTCGCCCCGCTAATTTTACTTTTGCCCCGCTAATTTATTTTTGTCCCGCTAATTTTACTTTCGCCCCGCAAAACTAGTTTTCGGGAAAAATATGCCACTTTTGCCCCGCTTATCAGGGGCAAAACGTGGGCTTTCTAGTGGGATGTGGAATAAAAATACAAAAAGTACTGTAGAATAGCAATTAAATTATATTAAGAAATATCGCAGTAATACGTACATAAATAGTAAAGTTTTACATTTTTACTTGGTATTTAGTATAAATAAGCTAATATTAATATGTATTTATTGAGTTTAATCTGGGCAAAACGCTTATATTTTCTTTTCTCTCAAAACTCACTAATTCTATAATAAAAATACTTGTGCCATACATTATAACATTATTCAATCCTATTATGAAAATGCAGTCAAAACATTTATTTCTTGGTTACTTATAGCTTTTTTATGAAAAACTCTATGAAGTTTTTGACATGGTTAATTTTTATAATATTAATGCAACATACGCGAGAAAAGAAACGGCTTACTTCATTTGTTTATTTAAACTACGGATGGTTATTCCCCCCGTTTGCATTGGTGACATCATTGATGACTGCAGTGTGTAGTTGATGGCTCGATCGCAGTGAGACTCTCAAGGTCGCCTTCACACGGTAAAACATAGATGCAAAGAGACATGACACGACTCTCGTACGTGGTAAACCCCATTTCGAAACTATTGAGACATGTTATTTGAACCTTTAACTCTAATACGTCATGAGTTTTTTGCAAGAAAATTTACTCTCTGAATTTTAATTGAAGAAGTTCTAAGTAGTTAAAAATTGGACACTATACCAACGTTATTGGTAAAGTAGACACCTGTGTTATTTAACTACATGGTACCGTAGCGTATGCCTTTATGTCGATATTTTGTAATTAGTAGGTCTAGGAATTTTGAAGATGCAACCGTCATTTTAATCGGCGATTGCCTTTTGCCTTGGGATGCATTCGTATGGCCACTTTACCAACCAATAAACGTCAACGAAAGTTGCAATTTTCATGCATCTTAAAGTGTGTAAAAAAGCTATAATTTTATCTATCGTTTCTTTACATGTGTGCACTGCTAAGAAACCAAAATTTTGATACTTTCGCGCGTAAACATGACCCTATCTTATAATTCGAGGGTACTAGCAACGGGTTCACCGTGCCTCTTAACATCTATTGTTACAATACAAATACTGTAGGAGTAACGGCGCTCCAGAATAACGCATACAGCGAGATCTCGTATATGTGGCCACATTACCTGCATGGCCGCATTACCTCCACCCACCTTATTATTTTTTGTAATCATGTTTTTCGTACTAAAGATGTTTCGTTGTTTATGTTCCGGAAGTTTGTTCGTTTATATTTTTGCCATTCGTATTTTTAATTTTACTTATTTTGATTTTCAAAGTTTTATTTATTCGTAATTTTGTTTCTTTTTTTGTTATTTAGAGTCTCACCCGAGTAGCTCAATATCCAAAGAATACTATCATGTATTAATTTTGGAGTTATTAAATGCTGTATTGTAATAAAAATCTGTAATTTACTTTTTACTCTGAAAATAGCGGTTTCTAAAAATGTTGGTGTAAAACGAGACACATACTTACTGTTTGTACTATAACTTCGTTTAAACTCAATCAAATTCGGTGGGACTCTAAATAACAAAAATACAAAATTACAAATCAATAAAAACCAAACATTGATTTTATCCTCTTTGATCCTCTTAATTTTACGATTCGTAATTTTTGTTTTTCGTTCCTTTAACTTTCGTAGTTTCATTTTTCGAAATTTTGTTTTTCGTCAATAAAGTTTTTTGTTCTTTAAGTTTCAGAATTACGCCCGACTATGTTTTTTTAAGTCGTTGTTATAATTTTTCGTTATTTTGATGTTCGAAATGTTATTTATTCGTTATTTTGTTTTTTAGTTGTTTAGAGTCCCACCCGTTTACCACACCAGCGTATTCTTTACACCTTCGTGTGATCGCGCGGCCATTGTGCGCGTCAATCACAACTTGGTGCGTAAAGTTCAACTTTACATCCTAGTGACGAAAGCTACTATTTTATGTCTAACTATTTTCATCTAGTTATTTATGTCCTACTGAAAAATTAATATTTTTCAATAAACATATTATTGTATAGCAGGATGACTTTAGTCAGTTAGGTATCATTAATTTTAAAATTAATTTCTATCTATAAGGTGGCTTCAGCGACTTTTTATAAAAACATATATATCTTTGAAACATTCAAAAATGTTCTTTGAATATTATACTATTGATCTGTGTAAAAAAATCTAGGGTCAACAACCAAATTATTGAAAAAACTAAACTTATAAAAAGTCACATTTAACACATAACCGTATGGGATGAGACCGTTTATCACTTCTTATTAAATTATAAAAACATATTTCTTTACAAACAGAATATGTAATTAAAGATTTTTTTATGCAGAATCTAATGACGTCATCATAATTATGCGTTAACGACAAAATAAAAAAGATATTGAGTATGATCGGTAAAAACGTGCTTTTATATACGCATGCGCACCGACAACTAAGTCAACAAATTAGCGGTTTTTTATACGTATTAGCAGAATAATTTTTTGTTATAAACATGCAGAAGTAGTTTACAATGTTATTCAATGAAATTAAAATGAGATAATTGATTCAAAATTAAAAGAAAAGAATGAAGCCTCCATTGAGCCCTCGCTAGATACAGTACACTGAGAGAAAGGGTTCTTTGCGACAAAGAATATTTCTTAATTGTTAAGTTTTGTGGATTTGAATACGGTCAAATGAATATTTCTTAACAATTAAACGCATCGTCTTAATAGTTAAGAACTGAGTATTTGAGTTGCTTGCCAACGGCTAACCGCCTGACTTTAAGGTTAACTGAATTTTTCATATTTCTAAGATATTTATATGATCGTTACAACTTAGTATAAGTTTTCACCTGCTATGATTATGTCTACGTATAGGATCTTTTTATATTTTAATGCTTGAAAAGCATCATTATATGCTACAAAATCGTCAAATAACCTTTCGTACTCGGCATGTTTATCTTACTCGTGCAGACTTTTCTCAAGTTCGAGTTCTGAACTATTAAGAATTCATTAAGTACACGATTCATTTGCCACAAGGAATCCTTTCTCTCAGTGTACCCACCACTAAAGCCATCTTAAAGGAAATCAAATCAATATTATACATATAAAAGATTGAATTATTGCTTTTTTATTTCCTTGCAAAAAGCACGCACGCACGCATGTACGCACATATACATACACGCATATAGACATGTTTTAATACTAGTGTATTTGGACTCTCCAATGTCTAAAACATGTTTATACGTTGAAAAAACACAAAAAATGTTATCGCCACAAAGCTTTCTTTTTGAGAAAGCAAAAATTTTATATCCTACATAATATTAAGGTATGAATGATTCTGGTGTTTTAGCACTTAGCTTCCTCAAACTAAATGAATTGTTCTAATATGAAATGTTTTGTTCTCAAAAATTGATTTTGTTGTATCTCATTGTAATTAATAGCTCAAAAAAGGTGTGCTTTAGTATCATGCAGAATGATGAAAATAGAATTATACAATAATTAATGTGCGCAAAGTTATAGTTTATTGTTTATAAGATACCCATAAACAATAAGCTATAACTCGTAACACCTTAATAATTTTATAATTCTGCTTCATCAACTTTGTATGCGTTGATAGATGATCATTCGTAGATACTATAGATACATAGCTATTTGGATTGATTGGAGGATGGGTGTGTGCATGAATTAATTTATGTGTGGGTGAATGTGTGTTAGTGTGGGTGGCTTTATATATACATAGGGACATTAGTATTATGATTTTTGTATATATTTCTAGCTTTGTCTTCCATAGTAGTAACCGTGATTTTAGTAATTTGTCTACCGAATAAAAACATGCCTTTTCCGAGTGTAGTATTTTCCTAATCTGTTTACGGGTCTCATTTCTGTTGTTTATTATCGTGCCGAGGTACTTAAGGGGTCTACCCTAATTGCAATTTTCAAAAAATCGATTTTATCTTTATTCCATTTTTCGAAAGTTTAGATATTTGAAAGTATCATATTAAATTTTCATAAAGATCCGAGCAGTCTAAGTGTACTTTTGAGGGACTTTTACTTAGTTACCTGAGCGCGCTAATAGTGACCGTTCGGAGCGGTATCGTCTACCTGCCTTTGTTTACGTGAGCAGCTGAAACCTTTTGTCTATATACTATCCCTACTCAAATCTATTCATTCGTGACCCCTTATTTTTCGAAAGATACCTGTATATTTGAATTTCAAGCAAGTAGCAACCTATATTAGTCGTGTTTGAAATCTGTAAGCGTAAACATCTGTGCTCGTGATTGCCGAGATGGACAAGAAAACTATCCATCAAAAACAAAACTGGAGACGTCCAGGTTCGAAAGCGAAAAAACGTAAATTTCATGGAGTTCTTCCAAATGCCCATGAGGCAAACACAAGTCATGCTAGTGCATCTGCAGAGAAGCTGAACAAGTCGAAAGATACGAGTTTCGACGTGCCTGTAGATCAAACGTTAAGGTACAGCATCATACATTTTTACCTGGTTTTTTCTTCGTTACAACAGTTTTTGAAATGTAAAGTGTGTAATAACGATGTTACATTTACTAAGTATGGACAGCGAGGACTCGGTTTTAAAATTTGTGTTACTTGTGAGTGTGGAGAAAAATATATTAATTCGTGTCCGATGATTGCGACTGGATACGAAGTCAACCGTCGCCTTGTGTTTGTTATGCGATTGATTGGTATTGGATGGAGTGGTATAAACATGTTTATTGGCCTAATGGAACTTGGATCTGGAATGAGTTCCTCCGTTTATTATCATATTATCTATTTGGTCTCTATCGCTGTGAAAAGTGTTTTCGATATAGTGATGCTAAAGGCTGTTAGAGAAGAAAAACTCCTAAATGCTCAGCACGGAGAACCCGAAGATATTTTAACCGTTGCAGGAGACGGTTCCTGGCAAAAAAGAGGATTTTCTTCTCTTGTTGGCATAGTTTCTTTGATATATAAACACAGTAAAAAAGTTGCGAACGTCGTTATCAAATCAAGCTACTGCAAAGGATGTGAAAGAAGAAAAGGAACAGAGGACACGATTGAATATGCAGCATGGTACAAAGTGCACCAAAAAAATTGCAGTGCTAATCACTCAGGTAGTGCCGGAAAAATGGAAGTCGACGGTATATGTCAAATGTTTTTAGAATCTCTCGAAAAATTTTCTGTGCGTTATGGTTTTTACATCGGCGACGGTGACACGAAGACTTTCAAAATACTGCTCGATACACACCCGTATGGTGAAGGAGTGATCGTTAAAAAGTTAGAGTGTGTGTTACACGTCGCAAAAAGAATTTTCAAACGTGCTAGTGAAGCTAAAAAAAATCTTATACAGGCAAGAAAAGCTGCAAAGAAGGACGAGGAAAAAACTCCAGCAAAAAAAGCTGCAAAGAAGGACGAGAAAAAAACTCCAGCAAAAAAAGTTGTCACTAAAAAAAGAAAAATATAAGAAAGGTGTAAATATAAGAAAGCTGTGGAAAACAACACCATTCGACAATTTAAACATCCTCCTGCTCTCGCTGAAGATGTTCAAGAAGTTCTCAAACCAATCTACGAGGATTTGACAAAACAAGAACTTCTTGAAAGGTGCCTCGGCGGAAACACGCAAAATAACAACGAGTCTTTCAACAACTGCGTCTGGTCGATGGTTCCTAAACACATCTTTAGTGGGAAAAAAACTGTTGAAATCGCGTGTCAAACAGCTGCGTGTATTTTCAATGAAGGATTGAAGCCAATATTGAAAATATTGGATGTGATGGGCGTCAAAATCGGCAATATCGCCGAGCAGTTCGTAGCTGAGCGAGATCTAACGCGCGTACGAGTTGCAAACCGCCGCAGTGGAGATGCCTCTAAGGCCTCCTTCTCGTCCTACTGCTTTAGCCAATTTTATTATTTTTTCTATGTCTTTTATTATAGTTTCCCCGTTCTTTCCTGTTATATCTATATGATATATCTCTCTAAATCTGAAAGAATAACTTTTTCACTCTATTAAAGAGTGACAATCTAAATCACTCAACTTCGAGTGACTTTTCTGTATACTTCACTCGAATGGAGTGATACTTTTCACTCGAACAAAATGAGTGATGTTAATTACTCGTTTATTTCGAGTGATCTAGCAGCTGCTACAGAAATCACTCTTCAAAGAGTGAAAGTTGTTGTGGTACATTTTGAGATTAGGAATGAGCAGTATCCCGTTAATTAATTCATCTGCTTTTTTTCAAGTATTAAAAAGTTAATAAACTATATTAATTTACTCAGTTTAAAGTAATATACTTAATTGACTAAACTTATTTAGAAGACTTTGTTTTTATACTCCAAGATCTGATTGGTCTAGTGGATTAAGAGCTTACCAGCCAGGTATAGTAACCTGAGAAATCTAGATCAATTTCCACCACAGTTGAATATTCCTTTATTTTTCTTCTTTTTTCATTCTTATTAAACTTATTTAATGTTTTTAAAGGATTTAGAAAGAGATAGTAATACAAAAGTACAATTAGTTACACAATTTATGATTTATAAAGATATTTGTTTTACTCCATCACAAGTGATAAATCACTCTTTTGAAAAGTGGTGAATCACTCGAAGCCGACTGGCTCACTTATCACTTTGACAAAGAGCGAGATATCACTCGTCTTGAGTGTACAATCACTCTTCCAGTTTTAGAGAGTAAAGTCAGAGTATCAAAACTCTTTGACCGAAATTAAAGAAATTATAAAAACAAGAAATTATGCTTTGTTCTACATGTATTTGGCCTACTTTGAACGGCTAAATTTAATGTCATCTGACTGACGGATCGGAAATAGCAAGTCTTTCTATTACAGTAATCATATTTTCATTGTTAATTTGACTTATTTTGTACTTTTTCTAGACAAAAGTAAATCAACTACATTAATATGGATGGCCACTTCGGAAGTAATGAGTTAAGTCGTGTACAACCCCCAAAAGTTTAATATTGCACTTTGTCATTAAATTTCTTTTTATAATTTTTATCAAAATGTATACCAATTTTTTAAAAAATTAATCAAAAATGTAAAAATTACGTTTTATATCTACAGCATTAGCAGTTAAAAGAAGTGTCATAATGATTGCTTATAATGATACATTTTAATGTACTCACAAAAAAGTATTATTTTCAGGGTTCAATGGCGGTTTTCTCCCTTAAAATATGTGCACAATATGGGACATTCTGTGTACATGTTCTTTTTTCTCCATTTTGTTAAAATTAAGTTCACCCAAAGAGTGAAATAATTACGCAAACTCTACACACGTAGCTTTGTTAGTAGTTCTCAATATTTGTTAGTAGTTCATAATATATTTCGAACATTAACTGACAACGACGAAATTCCCCACAGTAAGCGCTGTATTCTCCATGATGCTGCAACAAGTTAATAAAATAGTTTCGGTCAGCATGCACCGGTGCCATGCAGTTGCGGCTGCGGCCAATTCATATGAAGCCGTATAGAAGAGCGGTTTACGCGTGCCTCGAAAGGAGCGAGCGCATATGACAGCAGCAATCCTCACCATACTGCTCAATTTAGCGCCGCCGGCTTGGTACTCTCTGCTGTGTCACACGCGTTATTAACCCTTTAGTGCCCAGGAGGTCGCACGCGTTCCTTCTCATTCAATCTCGCGCAAAAATATTGGTAATCCATAATAAAAGTTTCTGAAACGTATTATAACTTTTTCGGCATTTGAATGGCGAATAACCGATGGCACAGTTGTAAGATGCAACAAAAATATCTAACTGTCTGGATTAATACGTTCCTATGAAGAAACTCCAGTCGAGCCGCGTAAGTTAGCTTCAGTGATGGGTCATTTTTAGGTACGATCGCTCCAAAGGAGAGACTTATATTTTCGCCATCGTAAAAAATGTAATAACTTGGAAATTAACAAATTGTTGCATAAAAACATGTTTTACAATAAAAGGAACCCATTTCAAGTATATCTTAAATGTATGCATGGATGTGTGTTTTCTTTTGAGAGTGAAACGTGTGTAGGAAGCAAAGGAATAAGGATTTAAATGAATTAAAAATACAAGGGAAATATGTTATGCGCGTATTTAATAATTTAATCTACTCGGAGAGTTAACGAAGTTTACAGCTTCGTGTCCAAATTGAGACTGCCTTCGCTTTGGCCTTCCTCAGGACCAATAGGAGCGGCCGCTTGCCGTCGATCGCCGAAAATTCGTTTTCTCCCACTCTTTCTCGGTTTTCTCGCGTACTTTTCCAAACGACAAAATACACGACGCACGCACTCAGCTCTGTTCGAGCCTGGCACACTCATACATATAAAACACGCAGAATTACTCGGGTTTACTCTCCGTTTCTCGCAGAGGCACCAGACTCGGCGCTAATCCACGCGCGGTAATAAAGGGGGCCGTACCGGTCCCACACTTTGCTCTTGAGCACGGGCTCGCCTTTCCGCTCGCCCAAACGCTCGAAAAGAGTCCCAGCGTGGGGCCTGCGGAGGCTCAGTCGGTAGAGTGTCGGATTCCCACGCCGGTGACCCGGGTTCGAATCCTAGTCTCTGCCGATTGATACAAGCACCACTGTAAAAATTACATGTGCTTTGTTTACAAACACACCGCAGACCCTCGTCGTCGATTAGCACCACATGGAAGCACAAACATGGCGACGTTAAATAAAAAAAAAAAAAATGAGTCCCAGCGCCTTGCAGAGACGCTGGACTCGCCGCTATTCCGCGCCCAGTAATAAAAAAGGGGACCGCGCCGATCCGACCCTGCGCTCGTTTCCGCTCGATCGCCCAACGTCGCTTGTTCACTTGACTCTGCCGAAGCGCAGAATCGTAAAAGCGCAGAATAACAAGTCTCTCTAATCCCTAACAAACGTACATTCTTGAGTTCTGCCCGCGCTCGAGCAGCACATCTCAAGTGACGTTTTCAAAAATACGGCTTTCCTAACAAATGCGCGTCTATTCTCGCATTCGCCCAGGCCGTCGCCTGTGGCGCGGGGAAAACTCTTGTGAGAAAACCCACGCCAAGAATGTTCGCACATTTGCTGCACATTTTAAGTAATAAATTATATGATTAAATTACGCGTCGCGTGACGTCGCCGACCGCCTAAACTAACGCATAAAAACTAAACTAACCCATCGGCCTGACTAGCTTTCAATGTGCCTGCACTTCTCTCAGGCGGCTACTCTCCGAGCTAGTCCGTTCCTCGGCTATCTGGACACGATAAAACCTCGTCGGCCTTTCGCCCAGCGCCTCTCCTTTTATCAGTCTGCTTGACTGGTGGAGAGGAACAGCGGCTCCAAAGCGATCCTCTCGATCGCTGTGCGCGCAGCCTACGTAGCAGTTTTTATAACTGCTACGCTAAAACGACTAACTACAGAATATGAACGCTAATCTTACCGCCGGTGTGTGTCGGGAACAATGTGTGTATATATGTAATCAAGTTTATCAATTACCTCAGCGAGGTCTTAGCCATAGCGGCTGAAATTGGTGAGAGATACTTGTATTACCATTTTAAGCTGACAGTCCTATTTTCAGTCAAATTCGATATGTATATACCAAATAGGGCCACTTTTATAGATATTATTTTAATATTAAAAAATCGAATTTTAGCTGTATCTTGAGTAAATTCGAGGGTACTTGAGGGTACATATTACTTCTTGAGGCACCCAGTGCCAGATTTACTTTTTGACTCTTTCATGAGTCAAACCTTGTTGGAAGGTGATGGGTATTGGTACGCACATTTCCAATTTTCTCTCGTTAGAAGCTTAATATCATAAGACTTCCCGAAATTAAATTTCCGTGTAATCCTGTCTCTAGAAAATGCCTTGAGATCGATGCCTGTTTCCCAATTATCTCTCTATCCCAATGCTCCCATCGTTCCGTATTCGTAAGTGACCTTCACTTCCATGGAAGAGCAATCCGCAGTACCCTAGCCCCTCGATTCTACCCTTTCTAATGTGTGGAATGGTTCATTCCATGGGGAGGGAGAGAGAGAGAGAGAGATAGATAGATAGATAGATATACGATTCATTTTGTTATTTGGCAAACATACATTACATAAATTGTTATTTTGTCTTTACATTAAAATCTTTGATCACTATCACAGGTCGTCAGTATATAAGTATAAGAATAATTGTTGCACAATTTGTCATTATCTAATATATCACAGTATGTCAATATCACAGTTTCATAACAATTTCTGGAGGTTCACTCATTCTTGCATACCCGTACATCCATCACGTCACAATTTAAAAACAATTGAAGGCATCGATTCTAAAACGTCCGATTCTAATTGCCGCTATATACAAATTGACGTCATGGCGACCAATTTTTAAATTTGCGGAAATGAATTTTTAAAAATTGCATCGTATAGAGGATAAAAAATGGCAACATTTTATATATATACTTTGTTTGTACAATGTTTAGTATTTGAAAAAAGAAAAATAAAAACGGCAAAATTTTAAATCTTATTTGCACCACGTTTTTTAAACTTAACTCGCTGCAGCTCCGATAAATATGAACGGATCTTGCTCATTTTTTGAATAATCTCGTAAAATAGTCTAGCGCTGCTGATAAACTCATAGATAGTTAAATATTAAATATTTTTCTTTCAACAATTTAATTGCAAACCAGTGAGTTACCTTTTATATGATTAAGTATAATCAACGAAAAAAAGTATCGAGGAAAGTTTAAGACTCAGTGAACTTTCAACGAGACATTTGTTTGTTAACATTTGAAGAAGTTTCTCAGAAAATTACAGATCAATTGGATGAAAAGTGGCAAAGATAGAGCGATTTTGCCAAACTTGCACGCTCCGCACGAACATTAGCGGGTCTGCGCGATACATGACGCTCGCAGCGTATGTCAGTCATATAATGCCGTTTACTTGAAGATTTGCTGTCCTTTTTTTTAAATATATACTTAATCAAATCATACTATTTAATACTGTCGATTTATAGTGTAGAAGTTAAGAAAAATAAGTATCTGATGAAACAATAAGAAATTAAATAAACAAAGCAAAGGCAAAATCAAACGGCAGATATTCATAAAGTTGTTGAATTTTTAAATCTTTGTACGAAAGTTTTAGAAATTATTGTTAATTCTAAATGTTATATACACTAGATAATAAATGATTATTATAAAGCGTTCAAATGAAATTCACACACATTAAAAAGAATATTGCAGCGTAAATGAATTGAATAGTAAATTACAATCTTTAAAAATATAAATTTCTGGGAAACATATAAATTTCACAGATTTTTGACATTGTTCAGTAAATTAGAAACTTCAAATAACTAATACTTATATTTATTTATATTTCTACATTAAGATTTATTTACAATTTAGTCGCAATACATACAACGCGTTTCAAAAACATATTACTTTTTTTTTCCTTTTATTGTTTTTGTTTTCTTTTCTTTTTTATTAATTTTTAATTCTAATTTTTGCTTTTGTTCGTCGCTTACTTTTCTTCTTTTTGTTGAGACAACTTCCGTTTTTCGAACTTTTTTGTTACCATGTTCTTCTTTCACATTCTTTGTTTTACTGACAACAGTTTTAATAGAAGATGTTTTTAAAAATTTTTCACCAAAATGTTGCCCATTAGTAGTACAAAATTGCAATAAATGTTTAAAATCCTTTTGTTTTTCTTTCGTTACTCCTACCTTTTTAGCTAATGATACTTTCGACAAATCTACATCACTGCTGTTTCTTAGTTTAATTGTAATTGGATTGCCATCATAATCGTAATACAAATCAATTTGTCCGTTAGGAAAATATACAATTCTAACAACTTTGCTTATTTTAATTACATTTTTCTGCAAGTCTTCGTCTTTCGCAAACAGTTTTTCATAATCTTTTACTTCGCACTGTGAAATAGCAACCATTTCGAATGGAGGATTTCTAGAATTTTTTATTAGTTGCACATAATCATTTTCTGTTTCAATTCTTTCTTGCTTTTTTTTCTTACTACCATACAAACTGAAATTTCGGTCACACTGGCAGTAGGAATGCCCTCTAACAGGAAATAAATGTTGGATTTCTAATTGCAATTTGTAAGATAAAAATGAAAAGAATTTCAAATTAATGTAATTTCGATTTTGACCTCCTGCAGCATCAGAAAATAAAAATATTTTATCGAAGACGTTTAGTTGTAGTTCTTTCCTTATCGCATACTCAACCATATTACATACGCTGTTGGCGCCCTTTTTTAAAATCCCATCAAGGAAATGGAACATGTAACTTCGATCACTATCGAAAATGTGTATATTAAACAAATACATCCAAACTAAACGACGAAAAAATTGAGAATTAACTGGTAGTTTTGGCAATGGCAAGTTTTGACCAAAGTCAAATTCACATTTTAGTACATTTACAGTGGACAACATTGAATTTTTTAAGTTTTTATACTTTTCAACTTGCACGATATGTTCAAAATACTCATTTTCTCGTCCTTTGTTAGTTTCATAAGTAAAACAAAGATCACATACATCAGTACGTGGCAGACCAATAGAGAAATTCACAAAATGATTAAAATAATTAAAATATGTTGTTTTATCAATAGGAATAGCTTCACTCCCTGTTACAGCTGCATAAAAATCCAAAATGGAAAAATAGAGTGAATGTAATGTTAACGATGTATCAAGAAAATAGTAAAGCTTTGAGCTTTCTCTAGTATAATGTGACTCAGAATGCGGAAGGCTTTTACAATGTTCCAGAATTAAAGTTTTGACATCTTCAGTTAGCTTTACCTTGTGATTATCTTGTTTTCCTCTATTATCAGACATCAATTTGCCACTTACTATTTTTTCTTGAACCGTTTTTATTCTTCGTTCTCCAATTTGGAAAATACTGCAAACAAACTTTCGACAAATATCGATACTAGTGCTTTTGTAGTAACAATGAAATTGCCACTGTAAACTTTTTAATTCTTGTGTCGATTCTTTTCTTACAATCATATTTTCTAATATTGTATTCTGTACTTGAAAATCTCCACTGCGCCAAAATTTATGAAACATACTTTTTTGCCATTCATGATCTACTTTTAAAAAACACTTTTTAGGACAAAAATTTTTGATTTCTGTGAACGTCTTTTCAAGCACTTTCTTTCCACTAACTGATTCATATTCTAATCCCTATATAAAAGACGTTTGGAAATCATCATTTTATACATACGTATTAATGAAAAAATTTATTTTACAAAATTGATTACAGCTTCATTTTAAATGATTTGAAAATAGTGCATTTTGACACGGGTGTGGAAGTTGATTAACGCATGGGATGCATAAGTAATTAAAATAATTAACCTCAAATTGTTTATTTACATAATATTTCACAACAGCATAAAAATTTAGAGAGTTCTTCGTTTTAATTAATTTCGAGTTTTATATACATGTCATTCAATCATATTTGCAACAGAAATTCTTTTTTATAACACGTCTTACGATATTTTACTTACCTTATTTTTACAACTTTTATTAATAGTTTTTTTCCATGCATGCTCATTTTTAATTCTTTTACGTCCTATATTGATCGACATTATGCTTATAATTTATTTAGCAAGTAAAACGTTTTTTAAAAAGATTAAAAATTAACAAATTTGTGAATAAATGCAGCTTGTAAACGAACAAGAAAATCAGTGTGATTTCAATGCGAAACGAGTTCGACTTTGTTTTGTTTATTACAGGATAACTTTTATCATGTTTCTTAAATTATTTCTTTTTCTATGACTTTGCCACTTTTCATCCAATTCATCTGAAATTTTCTGAGAAACTTCTTCAAATGTTAACAAACAAATATCTCGTTGAAAGTTAGTTGAGTCTTAAACTTCCCTCGATACCCTTCCCTCGATAAACTTCCCTCGTAAGTAAGTAAGTAGGTAGGTAGGTAGGTAGGTAGGTAGGTAGGTAGGTAGGTAGGTAGGTATTCAAACAAACAATCAAACAAACGAGAGAGAGAGAGAGAATAATTTTCAACATTTTTGGAAAGTTTCAACAACGTCTATATTATTATAAAAAGTAGCTAAAGCCACCTTAAGGGGAGGGTCTGGTCCAGCCGAAGTTTCTTTAAAATGCGTGTTTTCAGAGATAAAATTTTTTTTTGATTACAGAACTTTTGGTACATATAAAAGTACTAAAAAAGAAAAATCAGTGTCGATAATGCGATTCCTAATATCCATATATATATATATAGATATAGTGGCCACAAACGGAGGGCCCGGAAGATTCGGCGGCAATTCCCCAGTTCTTGGAAAAAATCTGATACACAAGATTCGGGAAAATTTTGATAGAGTATGAATGTAGAGTGTACATGAACCACAGTTTGCAGAAAAAATTTACTTTGACAAAATGGTGGTCAAATTACGAAAATTGATGAAAAAAATCGGCTTTAATTTTGCAATAACTTTTCCCACGATTGATAACTTTTTATAAGTCGAGGTTCGTCCGCACATAAATTCAATTATCTTTCATTTAAGATTTCAAATGGTCGAAAATTCTATAACCTACGTTTGCCGCTGATTTTGCCGGACCCTCAGCTCGCGGCCACTATATCTATATATATGGATATTAAAATCGCATTATCGACATTGAATTTACTTTTTTAGATGTACTTTTACACGTACCAAAAGTTCTGTAGTCAAAAATAAATTTTATCTCTGAAAAAAACGCATTTTAAAAAAATCTCGGCTATACCTGACTCCCCCCTTAATACGCGAACGTGGGTTAGAATCCTAGTCAGGGAAAAATATCTCCGGATTTTTCGGTGGCGGATATCGGGCCTGCTATCCGCTACCTGGATAAATGAAATAATACCCGTAATTACTGCTCGCGACGATCAACAATAATACCCATATTTATAATTAAGGTGGCTCTAGCATTAGACCTGGCACACTAAATAATATTGTAATGTAATATTTGTTTAGTACTTTACAGAAATTTCATAATATGTTAGAAAATATGATATAAAAGAAGGGCTTATCGCGTAACAAAAATATATTTTTAACAAAGTTTGTGAATTTGCAAGAATAAATATTATTAACTGAGGAAATAAACAGATTTTTGTTTTTCAACAATGTCATGCTGTTTCCTGAATAAGTTCAGGGGGACTTATCGAAGGAAAAATTAAAAAGTAATCAGAAGTATCAAAACTTAAAAAGTTGCTTCAAATTGTTTATACATCACTTATAAACAATAGTTTGTAACTTTTCGGGTTTTAATTTTTTTTTCGAAGAGTCCCCTGAAATTATTCAAAGAACAAAATGATACCTTCTAAATTAAAATAGAATGAAACATAGAAAATTACCGTACATTTTATAAATAAAAATACAAAGTATATATCAACGCCCAATACGAAGAAAAACGCATTTCAAACTTTAAGGCGAAAAGTATCGTAGTTTAGCGTTTGTGACGAAGAAAATCGCAATTCAGCGTTTACGGGGAAATGTATCGTGACTCAGAGATTTGCGGCAAAGACTATTGCGGTTCATACGTTTACGACGAAGACTATCGCTGTTCAGAGTTTCGGACGATTCAGAGCTTTTTGATAAAACTATGACAAATAATGTAGAGCTTTTTGATTAACGACTACTATCGATCATGAAAGCTCGTCCGAAAGCTCTGAACCGCGTTAGTCTTCGTCTCCATCTTTTGAAGCGCGATTGTCTTCGTCGCAAATCTTCGAATTGCGATACTCATCATAACAAACGCTTAAACACGATACTCTTCGTCGCGAACGTTGAAGTGCGTTAGTCTTCGTATCAAATTGAAATGCGTTTTTCTTCGTAATGGGAGTCGATATTATGTATATAAGCGGTTGCAGTACTCGGTAGTGTAGACTGAGCCATAGCGAACCACAGTGTAAAATGAGTCTTCTATATATTTCTGACACAAATAAAATATTTGTACTAATTTCACTTATATAATAAAATTGTCCAATGTAAAAATGATTTTATTATATAACTGAAATTAGTACAAAGAGTTTATTTATGGGAGTTATAATAAAGCTTACTTTGTCCCGGACTTTCTTGATTGAAAGGCTTAATTGATAGTTGAGTAGAATTAGAATTACACAATGGAAAACACGATGGAAAATTTGAGGAGTTGCGTGCTAAAACCACTTCAGTCGATTTCTTTTATTATGAGACATTTGAAAAGATTTTTTTCATATTTACAAAGTAATTTCATTTTTATCGAATATAATATCATTTTCATGTCTGCGTTGGGAAATAGTATATTGTGCAACAAGGGGGAGGGAAGGGGCGTCGAATATAATAACTTAAATGAAATAAATTGTTCCAATATTTCGTATGATCATCAAAGAACAGAACAAAATTTATCAAATTATTATAATTAGTAAGCATTTAAGTTTTTGGAATGTTAATTTATGATATCACCACAAGAAAAGTATGGATTATAAAAATCGTTATAAAACAAAAACAAATTGATGAAATTTAATCAAAAAACTTATCTTTATCAAAAAACAAAAAAATGAACTTCAAGTCGACAAAAACTACCGCTGATTACCCAAAAAATAAGGTACCAAATTAAAAAGAAAATCAAAAAAATGCAAAATCATTATACGCAAATCATTATAAGCAAAAACTAGTCGATGAATCTAAACTAAAGCATTTTATTTCATCAAAAAACAAAAAGAAATCATCGATCCGTAATCAATTACCGTGTAATACCGAAGAATTAGGCAATAAAAAATTAATATACAAAATATAACCTCAAATATCTTGAAAAATAAAAGATTTCATATTCATTTATAAAGATATTCCATCATATGTTTCCAAAACATCACCGTTTAAAAGAAATTACTTTTTCGTGTAAAACAAAAGAAGGAAAATAGCTTATAAAGAATTTCGTGTCGGGAAAGATAAATAATTTTATTCTCTTTCAAATGCATTTACACTGAAGCGATCATATTATTTCTACATACTAAAACTACCAATTCATTGGCACTTAGCTTCCACAAACTAAATAAATTGCTCCAATATGAATTTTTTAATTCAAATACATTACTTTAAATTGCTATATTTCTTCCTTATTAATAGCTCAAAAAGGTCTTTTTTTATCATCGATTGTTGTCAAAAGATAAATTACAAAAAAATATAAGCTTATGATCATAGATTGCGTTATCGAATTCAAAATATCAAAATAGAAAAATCAATATAAAACAAAAAGGAATCGTGGAATCTTTAATTTTTTTCTGATTTCGTATGCTTGGCAAAATAGCAATTAAGAATTGGTTAGTTTAATAGAAAATAATCGCGACATCTTCGTGTATATAAGCAATGAAATTAAAAAAATATAACCTCAAATATCTTGAAAGATAAGAGGCCTTTTCAGTATTGTCAAAGACCTCAGCCAAGAGATAGTGCGAAGCTACCTTTTTCAGCTCAATTTATTTTAACATTTTCCATCATATGTTTCCGAGATATCGCTATATAAACAAAAAATTACGTTTTCGTGTATAACAAAAGAAGAAAGATAGCATATAGAAAATTTTGCATCGGGAAAGAAAGATAATTTTATTCTCATGCAAAAGCATTTACACTCAAGCGATCCTCATTACGAATTTATAAAAATGAGCCCCAGTTGGTAAAATAATGACCGTGCCGTTCTCGAGATATAAGCGAGCAATAAAAAGTTTAAAAAAAGACATAACCTAAGTTACTTGAACAATAAAAGTTCTCATGATCTGGTCAAAGAACTTAGCCAAGAGATACTTAAAATCTACCTTTTTGGAAATTTTCAAAAAGAATAATGCCGTTTTACTCAAGTTATCGTTCGACACAGAAAATCGGCTTTTCTTACAAAATGATTTTTTTCTCGGCAAACAAAAAATAAAATGGCTCAAAATTTTTGCTAAATATTGTACTCCATGTTACTGATTATCTCAATTTCTATCAATACATTTCCAGGATACATTTTCGAGCTATAACCGTTTAAAAAAACATGACGTATCCGTATATAACAGAAAAATGGAAATAGCTTATAAAAAATCTGGGATCGGAAAAGATAGGTAATTTTAAGCTCTATCAAATGCATTATCACTAAATCGATGATGTTATTTCCATGGCATTGAAAGAATCTAAAAACTAAAACTCAAAAATCGAGAAACTGATAAAAAAATAAGAACGCATAGAAAAACAAAAAGAAATATTTTTGAGCTGCCTTCCTTAAAAAAAGAAGAAAAAAGACCCCTGAAACATTAAATTTAAGAGTGGTTTACTCAAGATATGGTGGAATATATACATACATATATACACGTGCAACCACACAAATACACACACACATACACAAATCCATACGGACATTATCTAAAAATAGTGTATTTTGATTCCACATGGCCCAAAACATATTCTAACATGTTTTTAAGAAAACTTTCTTTTTACTATTACAAAGCTTACTTTAGGAGTAAGTAAAAGAGAGAAAACAAATGTACTAACATTACTGCGATTTTTATGGTTAAAGAGTTAGTATACCAAAATATCTTAGTACCATAATAATTTTTTTTAAATTATCTGTTTTCAACGACAAAGATGAAACTCCTGAGCATTACATGCTGTAAAATGTTTATTGTTAAATAGCGTTTATTGTAATTTTAAAATTAAATTTAATGTTATTTAATATGTGATTTATAATATAGATACAATAATATATTTTTATGAATTGTGGTTTATTACATAATTTAAAAAAATATTCAAATATTAAACGGTGATATCAGTATATTAAATTTCAAGATTATAATATGAAAACTGATAGAAAATAAAACAAAAAAGTTTTTTGTATTATTTTTATAGCATTTCTACACCTTAAAAACATTTTTCAGGCAAAGTAACAATAAATTTTTAACAAATTTATGATTTATCTAAGAACATTTATCTTAAGAAAGCTGGCCTGGGTTAAATTCACAAATAGACTTTTCTTTCATGAGTCCACAAAACTTTTTATGTTTAAAACCAATCATTCTGAAAATTTTTATACTATCAAAACACAATACTAACTTAAATTTTGCCGTTATAAAACCTCAAAATCTTGATCCTATACGTCAAAATAAATCATTATTTTCAATACCATATTTATTAAAGAAACTTTGATCCGCACACGATTCGAGGTGGCACGATAAGCAAAAATTTTGTTTTCGACGGTTATTCGACTCCTTTCGACATGTATTACAAAAAAGCGGAGCACTTTTACGTTCAATTTTTTTTTATAATTTTTCTTCGGTGTTTTAACCAATTTTTTAAAAAATATTAAACAATAATTTTCAAATAATTGATTGGAACTCCGAAACAAATAATAAAAAAAATTTGAATGTGAAATTTAAGATTGTACTGTGTATTGATAACATAAAAATTTTCAGAATGATTGCTTTTAAACGTAAAAAGTTTTGTAGACTCGTGAAAAAAAGTCTTTGTTGGGTTTAACCCAGGTCTACCTCCTTAAGTCTTTGTTGATATTGTATTCGATATAAAAGAAATTATTTTGTAAATTTGGAAAAAAATCTTTTCAAATATCTCATAACAAAAAAAATCGACTCAAGTGGTTTTAGCATGCAACTCCGGAATTTTTTCATCGTGTTTTCCATTGTGTAATTCTAATTCTACTCAATTATCAATTAAGCCTTTCAATAAGGAAAGTTCGGGACAAAGTAAGCTTTATTATAACTCCCATAAATAAACTCTTTGTACTAATTTCAGTTATATAATAAAATCATTTTTACATTGGACAATTTTATTATATAAGTGAAATTAGTACAAATATTTTATTTGTGTCAGAAATATATAGAAGACTCATTTTACACTGTGGTTCGCTATGGCTCAGTCTACACTACCGAGTACTGCAACCGCTTATATACATAATATCGACTCCCAATACGAAGAAAAACGCATTTCAATTTGATACGAAGACTAACGCACTTGAACGTTCGCGACGAAGAGTATCGTGTTTAAGCGTTTGTTATGATGAGTATCGCAATTCGAAGTTTGCGCCGAAGACTAACACGATTCAGAGTTGTCAGACGAAAATATCGAAGTTCAGAGTGTTAGATATGTTATGTATAACTTAATATTTATGTTCGATAGTAGTCGTCAATGAAAAATCTTTACATTACTTATTTGTAATAGTTTTATCAAAAAGCTTAATTGTTTAAAAATTTTGAATTTTTTGAAATTTTAGAATTTTTTGAAAATTTACAATTTTTTGAAAATTTAGAATTTATTGAAAATTTACAATTTTTTGAAAATTTAGAATTTTTTGAAAATTTGGAATTTTTTGAAAATTTTAAATTTTTTGAAAATTTAGAATTTTTTGAAAATTTAGAATTTACAAAAATTTTGAATTTTTAAAAATTTTGAAATTTTTGAAAATTTAGAATTTTTTGAAAATTTAGAATTTTTTGAAAATTTAGAATTTTTTGAAAATTTAGAATTTTTTGAAAATTTAGAATTTTTTGAAAATTTAGAATTTTTTGAAAATTTAGAATTTTTTAAAAATTTAGAATTTATTATAAATTTAGAATTTTTTAAAAATTTAGAATTTTTTAAAAATTTAGAATTTTTTGAAAATTTAGAATTTTTTGAAAATTTAGAATTTTGCGAAAATTTAGAATTTTTTGAAAATATAGAATTTTGCAAAAATTTAGAATTTTTTGAAAATATAGAATTTTTTGAAAATTTTGAATTTTGCGAAAATTTCGAATATTTTGATAATTTTGAATATTTTGAAAATTCATTTTTTGAATATTTCGAATTTTTTTTAAATTTTTAAATTTTTGCTTTTTCTTGAAAATTTGAAAAAAAAATTTAAATTTTCTACGAAATGAGTGGAAATGGACTTATTTTCTCCTTAGAAGAAAGTTATTTCCTCCCACGGTAGAAAATGGACTCATTTCTTCCCTGGGGAGTAAATGAAGTCATTTTTACACAGTTTTGGCAACCACGCTCGAAACGAGCAATTTTCGATATGCTTTACATGCTTGGAAAGGGGCCTATTTCTTGCACGTGTTAAGAAAAGTATATATCACTGTATTAGAGAAATAAACTTTTTGACGGTGCTAATTGTATTGAAGACTTTAGCAACTAATAACATTAGCCAATTCCAAATTCTTTGCATTCCATTTGTTGTAAAGAATAAGTTCAAATTTGAAATTCTTGAATCAGAAAAATAGGTTTTTATAACATGTCCGTCTACATATGTGTATGTGCGCGCACGCGCTCGCTCACGTACCTATGTATGTAAATGAATTTTGTTTTTACCATAACTTTGAAGGGAAGCATATGCTGCACCTAAATTCTGTAGACCTGCTAGACATATTTGAATTTTTAACTAATTAGATTTTTTAGCTAAATGGATAATACTAACGTATTAAATTGATATAATAATCATTTTCAAAAACAAATTTTAAATAAAAAAAATGTATTAGTTTTTATCGAAGAAACGTCAAAAATAGATACATAGTCTTAAAGTGATGCTGATTCCCATTCGACCTATGTCTGTTAGAAGTATTTAAAAGATATCTTTAAAATAATACGCGAATTCGAAGACTGATACCGCTATTTTCAAACAGTATAGCTATTTAGTCAAATCAAAAAAAAAAATTTTTGTCAGTTTGTATTGAAGATAATATAAAATATAGATTGACATTCTGCAAGTATGAGTGATTTTCATTCGACGTATATCTTTCAAGACTATTCTGAAGCTATTTTTACGAAAAAAATAACTATTTTACCGAACCGAAATAAATATTTTAGCATATTGTACGACAAAAATATAAAATGTATGTAGATATTTTTATAACACACTCGATTTCCATTTTAGCTAATCGAATTGACTTGATTTAATTAATGAATTTTCTGACATGATTGATGAATTAAGACCTATCTCTGGTTTTATTTTTGTTACCGATAAATACAAAACGATATATTCAATACTAAACCTAACAAGCGAAGTTTGTAGGTGAAAATCGCTGATTCGCCTGAAATTTGGAATATAACCACATTTGTAAAACTTTCTTTTCTCATACTAAATGCACATGTCAGAACTACAAATCGCTTCCAATATTTCTCTTTTGATCGGACTTCGGTCGTTGAAGGGTTAAATCTGCCCCACAGTTAATACACTCATCTAGGGCATGCATGCACAGCACTGAGAGCTACAGCAGGGCGCCGAAGTAATCGTTTCGAGTGCAGTAGGCTCTTCGACGCTCTGGAGCCGATGCACGCGCGTGTGCTGTGCAGAATTCCGCGAAGATGAATGCGTGCGTGGGAGAATGCGGAAAAAAAGCCCGGAGCGTGTGGGGGGACGCTGAAAGCCCGCTTCGAGCGTACGTGCAACGCCAGGGTCATAAAATGCACGTGCGCGCTGCAAAAAGCGGAATAAAGTTACGTTTGATGTTGGCGACATGTGTGCGCGCGCTTCGACGCTGCGCGAGGAGGATGAGAAGACGCGGTAGGGCGAAGTGATAAAAAAAAGGATTCTTACGTAGCGCTTCGTGTGGCTGTTAAAAAAGGACTGGACAATATCGAGAGCTAATGGAGGGTGCCGGTGTATCGTAATGAAAATTTCAATTGCTGCAGCGAAGGGTAGATTGCAACATGTACGAACATGTGCGAATAATTGATATTGTTTTAGAGAAGATGAGAGGAAAAGCTTCCGATGAAAGCTTGAGGTGGTTCTTTCATAGGAATCAACCTTAAAATTAAGTTAGATATCGCGTAAGTTAGATAATAATTTTACAAATGATCCGAATCTATTTTATTTGTCATCTGACTTTAATTTGGAAGGTCTCGATTTGTTCCTTGAAAGATTTCAGGAGGACTTACTTATATAAAAAATTGAAAAATATCGTAAAACCTGCAAAGTTTACATGCCTAAAGTTTATATTTGTACATGCACAAACTTACAAAAAAATGTGTATTACTTATAAACAATTGACTGTAATGTAAACCTTGCAAGTTTTTCGATGTTTTTCAATTTATATATGGGTAAGTCTCCAGTTAAACCTTTCAAGGATCAAAATGATACCTTCCTTATTAAAGTCAGATAACAAATAAAAAAAATTGGGATCATTTGTCAAATTATTGTCAAATTTACGCGATATCTAATTTTGCAATATTGAAATTATCATGCAAATTTTTTTTTGGTTATTTAAAGTACTCTTCTTTTATACAATAACATTTCTGATATTGTAACGCGTAAACAAATCATTGTATAATTTTTATATTTAAGGTCGATTCTCATGAAAGAACCACCTTAACCAGCGAGCACGTACATGGGTGCCTCGGAGGCGCCCACCTTTTTTATGCGACTTTTCCTTGGTGAAAATAAACTGTTTTTTATCGTGAAACCGTCATGTTTTCTTTAGAAATATCTTAAACTCGAAAAGAAAAAGAAAAAATATGAATAAATTACTTTTCAGTTTTTAAAACATACTGAAAACAATCATTTAACCCTTCACCAAATTAATATTAAGCAAACGAAGATAAATGATCATTCTTATATATTCTGAAAACATTGTCTGAAAAGTGCGTAAAATAAGGTCAGAAAAGCGCACCTACTGGCGGGTTAAGAAAGTAAGTCTGGGTTGAATCGAAAAAAATTTTTTTTTTACGAGTCTAAGAAACTTTTTATGTTTAAAAGCAATCATCCCGATAAATTTTATGTACTATAAATACTTACAAGGAGAGTGTACGAAGTGCGGGTGGCGAATTTTTATGAGACTTTGAAAGCTGTTTTCTGGTTCCTAAAAATGAACCCCAGTACCCGTCACTTTGGCTAACGAGCCCATATTATAGAGATATAGCCAATTGTGTCCCAAATATCCACGTTTTAGTGAAAAAATGGTACCTCTACTTTAGATCATAACTCCGCAAATTTTTACTCAGAAAAAATATCCCATAAGTGGGTAAAAGTAGAACGAAATAGCTTTAATTTCCGCTTTATTTCATATAAAAATATCATTCTCTTGCAAAGTTATTAATTGTCTAAGAAAGTGATAAAAAAACATGAAAAATTGAAGATTTTAATTTTATTTTAAATCGCTGATTTTTTATGCATTTCTTATTACTTCCTTTGATTATTAATAACTTTGCAAGAGATTAATATTTTTATATGAAACAAAGCGGAAATTAAAGATCTTTCGTTCTACTTTTATCTACTTTTCGATTATTTTTTCTGGGTAAAAACTTAAACATTTACGGAGTTATGTTTAAGTTATTATCTGAAGTAGACGTCACAATTTTTCACTAAAAAACGGGTTTTTGGTGCATAATTGGCTATATTTCAATAACAGGGATTCGTTAACCACAACGGCAGGTGCCGGGGTTCGTTTTTAGACACCAGAAAACAGCTCTCAAACCCTCATCAAAATTCGCGACCCGCACTTCGAACACTCTCCTTGTTAGTAATATCTTAAATTTAACCGTTATAAAACCTCAAACTCTTGTTCCTCTACGCCACAATAAATCATTATATTAAATACCATATTTATTAAAAGAACTATATTCCTGACACGATTTTAAATAACATGATGAACGAATTTATTTTTCGACGGTTATTTCACTCCTTTTGATATGTATTACAAAAAAGCGGAGCACTTTTGCGTTAAATTTTTTTTTATAATATTTTCGGTGTTCCAATCAATTTTTTGAAAAATATTAATCAATAATTTTCAAATACAATTGAAGGAGGGTAACATACTTTAGACGCTTAAATGAAAAAAAAATTATCAGTTCATAAAAAAAGATTCTTTTAAAAGCATTCGTTCTAAAAATTTGTTCACTATAAATACTTGAAGTATCTTTATATTCATCAATATAAAACCTCAAAATCTTGGTCCTACACGTCATAATAAATTACTCTTTTTAACACCGTATTTATTAAAGGAACTGTACGACATGTAGTTCTTTTTGACGTGTACTAAAATTTAAGTACAGCACTGTTTCGTGCAATTTCTTTTTTTTGAAAGCTATAAAATTTTTAAAATAGTCTTATTAATAACTTTCAAAACATTAATTTATTTTCTGAAGAAAAAATCATTAAATTATTTTTTAACGAAAAAGTGCTCCAATTTAGTTTTAGTACATGTCAAAAGAAGTCGAACTATAATTTTAGTTTATACCACCTAGGATCGTGCACACCGTAAAGTTTCTTTATAAATATGGTGTTAAAAAGAGTAATTTATTGTCACGCGTAAGATAAAGATTTTGAAGTTTCATGTGGGTGAACATAAAGATATTATCAAGTATTTATATTGAAAAAATTTCAGAACAATTGTTTTTGAAAGAAAAAAAGTTTATGAAAGGATAAAATTTGTTTTCTTTTAAACGTTTAAAATATTTTTTTATTATTTCCATCTGAGATTCAAAGAATTTTTAATGATAATTTTAATGAAAATTTTCAAAAAATCGGTAAATTTTAACGTAAAAGTGCTTCTGTAATACATGTCAAAAAGA
Source organism: Gastracanthus pulcherrimus (assembly GCA_949152435.1). NCBI lineage: Eukaryota > Metazoa > Arthropoda > Insecta > Hymenoptera > Pteromalidae > Gastracanthus > Gastracanthus pulcherrimus. The sequence goes on from OX424572.1 coordinate 183,162,064, forward strand.
GTCGAATAACCGTAAAAAAATTTCTTTTATCATGACACCTAGAATCGTGTGGGGATCAAAGTTACTTTAAGAAATATGGTATTGAAAATAGTAATTTATATTGACGTGTAGGATTTGGATTTTGAGGTTTTACAACGGTAAAATTATAAGTATAAATAGCATAAAAATTTTCAGATTGATTCTAAACATAAGAATTTTCTGGACTCCAAAAAGAAGTTGAGTGGAGAAGTTTATTTGAAGAGAAAATGTGTTTTGTTAATTCTTGTACTTTCAACATTAAGATTAAATGACTGTATGCAGATTATTAATTTAAGTATATAGATAAGAATGCAATGATAACTATTGTAGAAAAGAAAAATGTCAAGGAAAATGTTAATTTTAGTTTGTCTTTATTCGTCTTGTAACGAACATGCCACCATGGGTGCTCGTAATTCAAATACGCAAGGAAATTCGCGCCAATACCACGGCATGGGTCGACGCGCGGGATATCGCCAAGCGAAACGAAGGAAGGCGCGAAGAGGAGCGCGAGCGAGATGAGAGAGCGGGCACATGGTAGACTATTCTGGCTGTTCTCGCGCGTACCCCGCAGCCGAGTTATTTTTATGAGCGAGCTATTGACGTGGGCAGTGTGATGTGTGTGAGATAGAGTGAGTGGGTGTGATAGCTGCAGTCCAGGAGAAGAAGGACGAGCAGAGATGACCCTCCAGGAATCCTCCTGGTCGCCTCTAACTAACATCACCAGCGCCGAGGCCGGCGCTGCCCAAGGGCTGTACTAGCGATCGTGAAGAGAGAGAGAGAGAGAGAGAGAAAGAGAGAGAGAGAGAGAGAGAGAGAGAGAGAGAGAGAGAGAGAGATATTGTTTATGCATCAATGACGAAATTCTTACAACTGAATGTACATATTATATACACGGTGACCCATTTTAATCGCCGCACCCGGATTTCTCGGAACCTAAGCCAGATAGGGAAAAACGGTTCAGACAAAAGTTGTAGGGGACAAAGGGGGCCACACAATGGTGCTAACGTCTTTGACCTTGAACTTGAACATTAAGGTTATTTCAAGGTCAAAGTGGTTTTTTCATATGGGAAAACCTAGTTTTGACCCCGGATTCGGAAAGAGCGGGAAATTTTACGTTCAAAATATATTGAGAAAAATTTTTTCAAGGTCATTTCAAGGTCAAATCAAAGTCAAATTCCGAAAAGTCCGTTTAAAATCGTTTTTTTCCATGAACCACAGGCTAAGCTGGTTCAAATTGATCGTAGGCTTAATAGGGGAACCCACACACCGAAAACTTACACATCCTAGTAAACAAAACTCAAACTCGCACAACCTAACCCCATAAACTTCGTGCCCTTATATACTAAACTGTTACACCCCAGTCCCACACAACCATACTCCACACCCCCCAGTCTCACACATCCCTACCCCACGCATGCTAATCCCACGCACCCCAAACCCACACATCCTGAACCCTGAAAAATTTTTGTCGAGGGCAAAATGATTTTTTAACGGTAACTTTAAGATCGTTGAAGCTCCTGTTATAAATGTATTAACCTTACTTTTCGCGCTACCCAGAAACAACGACGTGGACGTAGTAAGGATTGTTTCCTTTGGGGTGCTTGATTAAAGTGAGTCCTCTTGCCTCTCACTGTTCGGGTGCTTGATTATAGTGAGTCCCCTTGCCTCTCACTGTTCGGGGTGCTTAATTATAGTGAGTCCCCTTGCCTCTCACTGTACGGGGTGCTTGATTACAGTGAGTCCCCTTGCCTCTCATTGTTCGGGTTGCTTGATTATAGTGAGTACCCTCGCCTCTCACTAATGTAAATAAATTTTTATTTAACCTCGAAGCAAGTGTTCGAAATGACGACCATTTGCTTCAAGACACGTAGTCAAACGCCTTTGAAAATGGCGAACGGTGTTCTGCAAAGTTTGTTTCGGAATGGCAGCGCATGCTCGACGAATCCTATCATGCATATCTGCTCTTGCAGTGGATTGTTGCTCAAAAACAGCATTTTTTAAATACCCCCATAAATAGAAATCGGGTGATGTAAGATCGGGTGAGCAAGCAGGTCAGTTAACCGGACCTCCTCGACCAATCCATCTGTTACCATAGTGCTCATTCAAAAAAGTCCTTACAATTCGAGCGAAATGTGGTGGTGCGCCGTCCTGCTGGAGCCATATTCTTCGTCGAGTTTCTAAATCAACATCTTCCATCAATCCAGTTAGTTCATCTCTTATTAGCGTCAAATAGGTATGTTGATTTACATTTTCTTCAAAAAAATAAGGACCATTCAAATATCCATTGATAATCCCGCACCATACCATAATAGTTCCCCATCACTTTGAAATTTTGCCTCATCAGAAAAAAGAACAAAGTTAAAGAAGTCTGGATCATTTTCTATCATTCGTAAAGCCCATTGGCAAAACACAATACGCTGTTGGAAATGCTCAAACTGTAACTCTTGAACCAAAGTAATATGATACGCATGATATTGAAGCACCTTCATAGTTCTTAAAAAAGTGTTTCTTGGAATACCAATTTCCCTATCGACTCGACGAGCGCTAATGTGTGGGTCAAGATGAATTATTGCAAGGATAGTTACAACTCGATTATCATTTTCATCATACTCATGGCGCCTACGTTGGCGAACCATGTGTCCACCACGAACTCTTTGAGTTAAACGTCTGATAGCTCTATCGTCAGGGTGTCGTCTGTCAAGATAGCGTTCAGCATAAAGTCTTGCCGCACCACGATAATTATTTTGGCTTGCTCCTAAGACCAAAATCATATCAACGATCTCGTTGGGCGGATAGTCAGCCATTTCAGAGCCAGCTATTAATTACTATTAAATTTAAATAGTAAAATGGTATCAAAAATATTAATAATTATAAGGCTCGCCCGTATACGGTCGCGCCTAAAAAGGAAAAACGTTGGAAAATTACGGTAACTTTATTTAGCTAACTGTATTTGCCATAAATACTTCGTTTGTAACACTTTTTTAATTTTAAATTTTAAATTAAAATAATCGTCAAAACATTAAAGGTATTCAATAAAGCATTATTTCTTATTTTGATTGCAAATAAAACTAAAACTTCTTTTTATTTTTTTGTTTTATGTAAATAATGTGAATTAGTAGCGTTCGAATTTCAGAAATACTAATTTTGATAATGTAATCATTAAAAACACATCTACGAAGAAAATAGGTTCCGGCAATGTTTCTTTTAATTAAATCTGAACTGCTCACCGATTTTAAGATTTTCCGCCCATTTTTAATATTAAGTTTTTTTTTAATAGTTTGATTCTAAAAAAAATAGCTACGATGCTTTTTGTACAAAACAGAAATGTTGTATCTTTATTTTTTAGGAAATTATGAGTTTTTTTTGTAAAAAGAATCACATTTTCTGACAGCTCATAATTAAAAAAATTAGGATTCGACTAAGATAATTGTAGAAGCAAAAAAAAATAATAATTAATAAAAAATGCAAATACAAAGTCAAAATTTAAATTAAAGAAAAAAATAGGATATGTGAGTTTGGGGTGTGTGGGTTTAGGGTGTGTGAGGTAGGAAAATGTTGGTTAAGGATGCGTGAGTTTAAAGTTTGCGGATCGAATGTTTTTGGTTTTGAGATTTGTGGGGTTAGGATTTGTGAGTTGGAATTTGTGGGTTTCCATATTAATCTCAAGGTCAAATTGACTTCACTTCGGATTGTTTTTACCTAGAAATCATAAAAAAATAAACAATTTTAAAAATTTATTTACAGCCTACGATCAATTTGAACCAGCTTAGCCTGTGGTTCATGGAAGAAAACGATTTTAAACGGACTTTTCGGAATTTGACCTTGATTTGACCTTGAAATGACCTTGAAAATTTTTCTCTCAATATATTTTGAACGTAAAATTTCCCGCTCTTTCCGAATCCGGGGTTAAAACTTGTGTTCCCATATGAAAAAACCACTTTGACCTTTAAATAACCTTAAAGGTCAAGTTCAAGGTCAAATACGTTAGCGCCATTGTGTGGCCCCCTTTGTCCCCTACAACTTTTGTCTGAACCGTTTTTCCCTATCTGGCTTAGGTTCCGAGAAATCCGGGTGCGGCGATTAAAATGGGTCACCGTGTATAGTTAAAAATAATAAAAATATCAGTCAATTTATACATTTGTTATCTTACACTTAACATTCATTATTGCGCTTTCTTAAATAAAAAATAACATCATTCGCTATAACAGTTCGCCAAATTATAAAATCTAAAAATAATGATCTAGTCATAGTCAAATGGTACATCACTGAATACACGTCGTCAATACATAATAAAAAAAGAGAGAGAGAGAGAGAGAGAGAGAGAGAGAGAGAGAGAGAGAGGGAGAGAGAGAGGGAGAGAGAGAGAGAAAAGGAAAGAGAGAGAGAGAGAGAGAGAGAGAGAGAGAGAGAGGGAGAGAGAGAGGGAGAGAGAGAGAGAAAAGGAAAGAGAGAGAGAGAGAGAGAGATAGATAGATAGATAGATATACTTTTTATTCATCAGAAGACAAAATCTTAGAGATAGAGAGAGGGAGAGAGAGAGAGAGAGAAAAGGAAAGAGAGAGAGTCTGTGAGAGAGAGATTGATTGACTGATTGACTGATTGATTGATTGATGATTTGACTTAGGACTCAAGGTCCTAATAGGCACAGCTATGTAAAAGTAAATTACGTGGTGATGAATGTAACGAGACAATACTCGCAAATCGTACGAGGCATAAGCCCTTTACAATATCGTATATAATTGCACGCTATTAATAACTAGCGCTCTGAAAACTTAAGACAAATAGCGGTTTAATCAAAGTCATCTTTGTACGATCCGGTAGAAAGCCATGACATCTCTTAATTTTTTATTTGGCTTCAAAGCATTTTCTAGACGTAACGGTTGACTGCGGTCTTCACGAAAGAGTGCTATCAAATGTAACGCCGAGAATTTTGATTTATTCGCTAGTCTGAACGACAGTGCCATCAAGAACAATGTCGGGTAAATCCTGTGTCGGCAGTCTACTCATAAACCATCGGGGTCCGAACCATATCGCTTTAGTTTTGGTGGGATGGATTGTGAGATCGTTATTCAGAGCCCATTTCGAGATCCTACGCAGATTATCGTTAACGCACTCAATAATTTTCGCTGTATCTTTAAAAGAAACCAATTACATAAAATTCGAAATCATCAACATATAGGGTACTTGTCCATATTTATAAGCCTGTCCATATTTGTGTGCCTTTTTTTAAATATAATTTGTAGCGACTAAATCATAAATGAATCAGTAAAACTATTTTTAAAACTAAGATAAACTATTAAGTTAAAGTTTACAAGAGTTACATGAAACTTTAAAATGTTTTTCATAGAGTTATAATTTTTTTAAACATATGAATCATAATTTGGTGGTTTTACTTTGTTACCTTGTCTAAAATGCTAAGGATTGCTTGACTTTCAAAACTTAATTTAATTATTTGGATGTGATTTATGACACACAAAATATTTATTGTATCATAAAATAATTCAATTTAATATTAAAAAATGTGAAATGAGCATTTAGACTCAATTTATTAATTTATTAATGAATCCAGTAATACCGCGTGATTTTTGAAGTTTGTCCGCATTTATGCGCCCCCTCATGATCGATGGAATAACCTCAATTCTGCTTGTAGAAGGAAGAAGAAGTTTTCTCCAGCTTTATTTTTTCCAAAATTGTTGTTAATGAAATTTGTAAGTATAACTAACAAAATATACATAATATGATAAAATTTATTAAGACTTTTTGTTTTAACTAATACATTATTCCAGGATAATGGCCAATATGACTGGAAAAGCTGTGAAAAAGAAGAGAGTTGTGTACGACAACGAGGTTATGCGTTTAGCTATAGAGGCCGTAAGATCTGGCACTCCAATTAACACAGACAGCAAAAAGTTTAACGTTCCTCGTTCTACGTTGCACAGTAAAATAATAGATAAGTATGCAAGTGAAATGCCAGGTCCTTCTCCGCTTTTATCTACACAAGACGAGCAGGACGTAGTGAATTATCACTAGTGTGTCAATATCAGCAGCAGCCAAATACAAAAATAAACCGTCAGAAAATCCTTTTGTAAATGGTCGACCAAGTCAACATTGATATGAAGGCTTCTTGCGGAGACACCCTGAAATAAGGATAAGAATGAGTGAAAATGTTACTCTCGCTAGAGCTTCTGTGAGTGAAAGCAGTGTCAGAAATTGGTTTACGAAGATAAATAATTATTTAATTGAGGAAAAACTTCAAGATATCGATCCCAGAAGAGTATTTAATGTAGATGAAACTGCTCTTCTTTTAAATCCCAGGAAAGGAGCTGTGCTCGCTCCGACAGGAACAAAAAATGCATGTACCAAAGTAAATAACAATGAAAAAGAAAATTTAACAGTGCTTATTACTGCTAATGCGGCAGGCTGCGTGTTCCATCTGCTATTTATAGCAAGCTTCCCAAGGATTTTCACGCTGGTGTCAGCGAGTCAGGATGGATGACTGGACAACTATTTTATGAATATATTGCAAATATATTTTGTCCATGGATCGAGAAAACAAGTTTAAGTTAGCTGTGATACTATTTTTGGATGGTCATGTATCTCACATGACACGTGCATTAAGTAAGCTTTGTCATGATAAACAAATTGTGCTGATACTCTTGCCACCGAACACGACCCATATGCTACATGGATGTGAGCATGTTTGGGCCTCTAAAAGTTCATTGGAAGAAAGAAGTTGATATGTATAGAATTAGAAATAGAGTTTTGAGTGCAAGCAGAGAAGATTTGGCTCCTCTATTGGAAAAAGTGTTTAAGTCTATGGATCTTAAAAAAATCATGTCGAATGGTTTTAGAGTCTGCGGTCTGAGTCCGTTCTCAGTGAAGGATATAGATTTCACCAAACTATTCGTTAAATCAAATGTAAATCAACAGCCTTTGTCAGTCTCAAACAGCCCAACACCTTTGCAAGATTTATCACTGCAACGCATGGAAGCACTAATACAGCCAGCTACTCTACAAACTTTCAGGGCTAATAAACATTTCGATGAATGGAATGGAGCAATTGAAGATACAAATTTATTTTTGATTTGGAAAGGACTATTGGATTCTTCATCTTCAGAAAATGTTGAAGTTGCTGCTCGAGTTGCTGGATTTGACTCTGAAAATAATGTGAGTAATATAATAATAATTCAATCTACTTACAATTCAAAAAAATAGCTAATTATCTAATCTCTAGTTAAATATATTCACAGGAAAATACTCCAGTCATTGAATCATTTTCTAATGTGCCGGGCCCGTCCAGTAACAAAATTCCATTAAAGAAAGACAGTAATGTGCTAAATGACTCCAATGAAGAAATTGAGGTTAGAATAGAGAGTGCGTTGCTAAGTAGACCGAATGAACATCTTGAAAATGCAGAAGTAATTTAAGATTTAGTTTAAATTCCTACATTAATATTTTTTTTACCTTTCCATACAATCCAGTACTTTAATTATTTTTTATAACTTTTTGTATATTACACTAAAACAATATTTACATATAGATATATTATATTTACATATTTACAGAAAAAAAGTTTTTTTATTTTTTACGTTATGGATTGTAATAGATAGTTTTTGCAGGTTATGACTATCCAAAATGGTGATAATAGTTTACAAGAATTGAAGTTTTTAAATTTTTCCATCGATGATGATGGAAATGTATATATCGATGAACCTTTGTATTACCTAAATGTCCTATTTCCATTTCTTCTAAACCGAGCAATCAATTGGATGATTTCAACAAAATTGATAATGCTCAAAGTCCAATTATTATAAAAGAGGATCAACAATTACAAAGTATTGAAAATTTCATTCATAATATATCAGGTCATGTTGAGTAAAAATCAGATGAGAATAAACTTATGGACTCAAACCAAAATTGTACTGACACTACTACTGGATCCAAAGAGAATATAATTAATTCTGTAACAGCGTCTCTATTCAAAGATTATTTGCTTTATCCAAAAAAATATACTGGTCCTCCGAAGAGGAAAATTAACAAGTCAACATTACCATCAATTTTATCAGGGCTGGAAGGCTTAGAATATCATGCTAATAAAGAGAAGATAAAAATAAAGCTGGAAGAAGAGAAAGAAATGAAGAGAAAAATAAGGTCTCAGAAAGCTATCATTAAACAAGAAAAAGATGAAAATAAGATGGCTAAAAAAAATAATAATAAAGAAGCAGATGAGAACCAGCCAAAAAAGAAAAATCTAGTGAAGAGAAAGTCAAAGAACGATCAGTCAAAGAAACCAAAAAAACAACCTAAAAAAGTTACTAAAAGAAATGATTTAATAACCCACTTTGGTGTATAAATTTTTATTAACGATAAGTGTAAAAATGATGTAAAGCTGTTCCATAAATTGTTCGTCACATTATGTTATACTTACAAATTTAAGTAAAATTTTTTAGTACTTAAAAAAATATTATTTATTTTTATTTATTGATTTATACCAGAAACTAATTATATTAGTAATTAGTATTACAAACTAAATAAACATAAAAAACATAAAAAACTTATTAACTACGACTAACTAACTAAGACTTGAAACTAAAATTCAGCGAACTAACTAACTCTTTAACAGTTTATATAATTTTATAAAATCTGTAAAATGTTATAAGAACATTACTAGTTTATATCACTTAAGAATTATAAAACTATTAATTTATAACATTATTAACAATGAGTTGTATCATTGAATAACATTTTTAATCCAAGTCTTCAGTTTCCATTTAGCATATTTTGAATTTCTCAGACTTTTGAGGTCAATTTTTAATGCTTATTGCTAAGTACCTTCTAGGAATAGCTATATTTTTATTTCTAGTTTGCTTTATGACTTAATATAGATTTGATTCAGTGTCATGTAATTATAATTTAGAGATTCAAAATCAAATAATCATCTTATATTGAATGGAATTTCTTCGGCAAACTTATTTTTATTTATAACTTTTAGTATCCTATTTTATAGTCTTTGCAATAGGACTATATGAGTTCTACAAACACCTCGCCAAGCTATAATACCTTAACTGATTATACTATGGAATAGTGCATAATAAATCATTATCATTGTATCAGTTTGCATGAATTTAGATAATTTATAGATTATGAATTCTGTGTCTATCACATTTATTAATTTCAAATATTTTTAAACTTTATTTATATTTGACCGATTTCATCTCAAATCGTGCGGGCCGACAGCACCTATCTCTCCGAATCAGCTCAAATTATAGTATATTATTCTACTCGGAAAATAAGCGTATACGTATTTTTTGATTTTTCGATAGCATAAAAATTGCATGTGTTATGCTTTTTTCAAAAATGACTCCTCAAATTTCGTTTCTCAAAAATCGAAAACTTTTTTCTTTTTAAATCGTTCTAATTCGTCTTTTTATGGATATTTGAAAATAATTCTGTACATATTCGATGCTGTTGGTGATACTCTTTCGATCTGCCAAGTTCAAAAATTTTTTTACAAAAAATGAAAGTTGATATGGCATTTTTTATAAACAATGAAAAATGCTTTTTTCTCAAAAAAGCCATCTTTTTTTTACTCAATTTTTTTGTATAGATAGCTAGTCTCAATACCTATACGGTCATATACATGACATTTGGAATATTTTTGTTTTTTAAGAGATATAAACGAAATAAGAAAAAAATTTTATGTTCCCCCATAGCACTGTCGTGCAAGAAAAAATCCTATGTATTTTTCCCTTTTTTATGATTTTTAGACATTTTATTGCTTTTTCTAACTTTCCTGCTAACACGTTTCTATGAGTTGATTTTCTTCTTCTTCTGTTTCTCTTTATTTAACAATTTTGTTAAAGAATGAAGAGCAGTTCGACCTGTATAAGATTTTTTCTTTTTACCTACATTTACTTCCCATACATGGGTTTTCTGAATGCCGTAATATTTAAGAGCCTTAAGCCACTCTTTTATTTTATTTTGTCTAAAAACTTCAATATCTTCTTTTGGTAGTAAGATTAGTTTAATATTATTAGTATAAGATTGAACTTTTGTTACAAAAGCATTGGCATCTTGTATTGATTCAATATGACTGTTCTGAAGATTATGCCTAGTTGCATAGTGTTTGACTAGTCCGCCAACACCATCACATGCACCTTTCCCGTGACCTGTAGCTGAAAACAACCATTTTTTATTGATGGAAGCATTTTTCATTTCATACAATTGAAATCGATTTTTAAAGTGGCTTGCTGCTCCATCTGTTATAATCGATATTTGATCTATTAAATCGGTTGAATCATTTTTCATCGAATCAATTATTTTTTCCATTGCTAACGAGGCATGGGCAGAATCGTGTTTTCTATCATCACTGATGACAGCAAAAGTTTTTGTTAATTTTCCTTGATAACAAACTGCTGTGAAAATAGAGACCTGTTGATTAACCCAGTGAGTACCTTGAATAGGGTTACTGTGAATCACTGCCCAATTTTCAGCAAAATCACCATGCAGTACTAGATGACCTGAGTTAGCTGCAGCTATTTCTTTCTCTTCTTTTATAGCTTTTCTTTGTATATTTTTAATATTTAAATAAACACTTGTTTTGACTGTCCAAGAAGAAAGATCGCTAAAAAAATTGGAGATTGTTAATCTTTTCTTCACAAGATGACTATTTCCCCACATTGCAAAAACAATCTCCTCATGTTCATTAGTTGTCTCTAATCCAAACAAACTTAGGTTGATATTTTCAGAACCTGGGCATAAAGTACATTCTTGAAAAAGACACTTATCGGACAAATTGGAGCAAACAATTGCCGATAAAAGTGTAGAACAAACTCTATCGAGGTCTGAATGTTTGCCTTCTAGGAAATTATTTAGACTATTAACGTATAAATCAAAATTTGCACAGTAAATGCACAGACACACTTCCTTCGACGGGCTCAACATAACAAACTTTCGTTTTAATGTATAAAACTTTGTTATACCGATTTTTATGTCTGGGTTTTCTTGTTTGAATAGTTTATACGCCTCTTTTAAACTGCGTGTCAAATAACGTTTTATTTTTTTTTCTTTTTTTCCATTTTGTTGAACAGTCACAACATCAAAATTTTTATTAGGGTTTTGACGTGTACAGTTAAAGTCATCGTTTAGAAAATATTCCATGGCAATTTTTGTAGACTTTCCGTCCAATGGATGACCAGTATACGCGTCAGGTTCAGAATATATTCCCTTAGTTGTTACAAGCATTCTTGCTTTGTCAATCATATAAACAGTTACGTCGGGAAATGCTCATAAAATACTAGATTTTGTTAATGACGAAGGAAGCAACGTTAAAATTCTAATTTTCTCATTGATACTGTCACAATTTTCAAGCGCTACTCGCAAGTTATTGAGCCATTCATTGCAGAAGCATTGAGTCAAATCATCATGTGATTCATCAATGCAAACATCAATGCAAACAGATGAGAATGAAGATACTACTCGTAGTTCTGATTTTTTTCTAATAATGTATCTTTGTACAGATGAATCATCAATACCTCTCTTCCTTTTAAGTGGCGAAACATTACCAAAAGAACTTGAAATTAAGGTTTCGTTTAAATGCTCAATCCGCTCTGGGGTGCTAGCTCGAAAATCATGGTCTTCAGTATCACTGTCCAAGTCAGTATAATTGTCTGAATGAATCGCATCAATTATTTCCTTTGGTTCAATATTTTTAACGCGTTCATAATAATTGAAGCATACATAATCCGAACTCTGCACTGCTTTGTTAGGAAAACTTTGTCGAAGAAGTTCTGCTAAATTCTCCAATTTTCTAAATTTAACAGTGGCATCATATACGTTTTTTTTTGTGTGATCCAAAAAAGTTTGGACACTTGCGCCTCTTTGTTGAATAAATTTCAGCCATAATTCAAGAGAAATCTTAGTATGTATAAGTAATACTATATATATTAAGATAACTAGACCGGGTTCCTTAAATAAGCTAAAATAACTAACATTATCTACGTGATAGCAAAAGATGAGTTTTAGCCACCTTGCGGAGAATTCTAGTACCATGCGTTATACTCCTCTATGGTGTACACACACACACATATATAAATAATCGTACACGTATTCGCCTAATGCACAGATTCTTGCTCTGCTATATACGTATAATCATTATACTTAGGGGTACATAAAATTTTTTTCTTATTTCGTTTATATCTCTTAAAAAACAAAAATATTCCAAATGTCATGTATATGACCATATAGGTATTGAGACTAGCTATCTATAAAAAAAATTGAGTCAAAAAAAGATGGCTTTTTTGAGAAAAAAGCATTTTTCATTGTTTATAAAAAATGCCATATCATCCTTCATTTCTTGTAAAAAAATTTTTGAACTTGGCAGATCGAAAGAGTATCACCAACAGCATCGAATATGTACAGAATTATTTTCACATATCCATAAAAAGACGAATTAGAACAATTTAAAAAGAAAAAAGTTTTCGATTTTTGAGAAACGAAATTTGAGGAGTCATTTTTGAAAAAAGCATAACACATGCAATTTTTATGCTATCGAAAAATCAAAAAATACGTATACGCTTATTTTCTGAGTAGAATAATATACTATAATTTGAGCTGATTCGGAGAGATAGGTGCTGTCGGCCTGCATGATTTGAGATGCAATCGGTCATTTATTAATTGTTAATTAAAAACTACATAATTAAAATTATTTATTATAATATTTCAAAATAATATTTAAATACAAAATAATAATAATAAAATTATTTAATTAAGCATATTTTAAGTTATCTTATACTTAAACAAAAAATAGATTCCATTAATATTAATATTTAGCAGTAATTATAGAAATAATTAAAATGAGATTTCATGAGCACACTAATCGGGGGCACAGTTTTTTGGGCAGGCACACTAATGGGGGGCACAGAATTGTGGACACGCACACTAATACGGGCAGATTGAGCACAGTAATACGTTATAGCCCATTGAAGGAGCACACTAATATGGACCAAAACCTTTTTTTTATTTCTAATATATCTGTATAAATGCTTAATATATTCAATTAAAAAAAATTCCATCTTAAACACGGAACGTTAGAGTACCTATGTAAACTTCAATAACAAAGATTAAAGCTATATACGTTCAGCAATCAATTATTAAATGCAAAAAATTGCTTCATGGCACACTAATACGGACAAGTACCCTATAAGATATTTACATCCGCGGAGAACATCTGGGAGATCGTTAATGAAAAGTGAAAAAAACGGCGTGCCTAAGTAACTGCCTTGCGGTACTCCGTCAGTGCGAGCGAGAAGGTTAGATGTTTCGCCAGAGTGTGCTGCGACTATTTGAGAACGCTCCGATAGGTAGGACTTGATCCAGCGACATGCGCTATCAGAAAAACCGAGCTGATGTAGTTTGTCAACGAAAATCTTAATGCACACCGAGTCAAAGGCTTGTTTAAAGTCGATTGCTACTGCGAAGTGTGATTTTTTCTTCATCCACAGCTTTTCTAATATCATCAGACATTCTAACTAGTGCTGTATGAGTACTGTGACCTTTCCTAAACCCTGACTGAAGCTAGTCGACAAGTACATTTCGAGTCATAAACTCATAGATTTGTTTATATACGACTAATTCAAAGATTTTAGCCGCGCGCGCGAGAGAGAAAGAGTCTCGAGATACAGAGCCTCGGCGACCCAAAGGCGTGAGCATAGAGCACCGTGCATCCGAACGTGCGGCCGTACATTGTGACAGGATACAAGTTAAGTAAGTACAGGGATAAGCCTTTGTAATTTGTATAGGCGAACGATCGGCATGGTGGTGCCGAGAGCAGAGTGCAGTACGCCGGTACTATGCTATAGGTATTATAGGTGCTATAGAATTCAGAAGCACAGCATCTCCTGCTCTGTATATTATTTGGGACTCAATATATGCGATTATAACTAACTTCACTCGCACCCACAGGCTCGTGGGTAAAATCGGCGATAGCTAACCCTGCAAACAGCTGAGTAGCCAGCACGTCATTAATTATTGACGAAAAGCAGAATCCAGAGTGGATCATGCATATTACAGGTAAGATCGATTAGTAGATCTGTCACGGAGAGAAGCGCACCCGCGCGCGTGCGGGCAGTCGGCGCCGAGGTCGAGACCGTATGTAATTGTAGTTATATAAAATTAAGTATCACTACCTGGAAAACCCTATTATAATCAAAATATTGCTTCCTCATCGAGGAAGCTTCGTGATGATAAAGAAAAAGTTTTGCTAAAAACATGTTAGACACATGTTTTGAGACGTTAGGAGTCAAAATGCACTATTTTTAGAAGAAGTCTGTATGGATGTGTGTGTATGTGTGTCTGTGCGTGCGTGCGTGCATGCGTGCGTGCGTGCGTGCGTGAAAATTACTCTTAACATTCAAGGTCAAAATTAATGTTTCAGGGATCAATGATTTTGTTCTTTTTTTAAAGGCTCTTAAGAGAGTTAGAAGCCTAGTTTATAACGAGCTTTACATTCACAGTTATTTCAGGTTATGTTTCTTTTTAATTTTTTTTTATCGTTTATATCTCGAGAACGGCGCGGTCATTTTTTGCAAACCAGGGCTCATTTTTTTCGTTTTTAATGAAGATTCTGAATTAAAATGATATTTTAAGATTTTTCGATTGGTTTTGGTTTTACAATGATTTCTTTATTTTACGATATTTTACGATATTCTGAAATCGATAAGGTAAATTATTTTTGTAGTTTATTTAATGGCCATGTGTCTCCTCTTTTTGGGACTCAGATATGCCACAATGCAGATGAGATTTTGTATTTTACATTTGTATTTTATATACTTGTTTGTTGTGCGATGTCGGTCGAGCGAAACCCATCATACCTCATCTTCACTTGCAGTTTAATAGAGTCTCACTTTAATATTGAATAACATTTATGTTGTTTAGAAATCTAAAACTTTTTTAGTATCACCTGCTTACTAGCATCTCAGACACTTTTGAGGAGGCTATATGAGTGCATACTTCCTGCATCAAAGCACAGTGCGCAGTCGGAGATCTTTTCTACACCAAAAACTCAAGGAAGAATTCTTGAGAATTTTCATCGAGAACGCACCCCCGACTTCTTGAGCGTTTTGTATCGGTAGGATACTTACCCACTGAGCCAAGGGGGGCTCTATGATCGCTTATTGTTGCATTTGAAAGAGTATATTATGTATATTTTGATATATTGATTGAAAAGATATTTGAAGATTAATGAAATAGCGTATATCGGTATTTTTTATGTTTTATTTCTTATAAATCTGGGTAAAAATGATACGTATGAATGATTTAATCACACGATAAATCCGTTGTAGTGAAATAAATCACTCTAATTAGAGTGGATTTTTAACTCTAAGAATAAAGTAGAAATCTTTTACTTTTAAGTAGAGTGACATCTCACTCTACTTTATCGCACATTCTTTCCCCATGGACATCGACAAAAAACTAACCGATTTTTTTATTTTTAAGTTTATAATATTTTAAGCATGATTAGATAGACATTTTTCAGTAATAATAGGATTACCAAAATATACAAAATAATGTCACAATATTATGACTTTTACGAAACGTTGTTACTCAGTTTGTTATTAATTTATTATATTAAAATCTATAAAATATAAGTCTAATCCGATTATTCACTTTCATATAAAATAATCGACTAGCTTTTGTGATTTGATCTCAACAACTGTCATATTTAAGATGTATGTGCTACGTTTATCAAATATAATATTGTATATTATTCATTACAATGTAAAATATAGTTTACAAATAATATTAGCATTATCTGAACATAATTAAATGAATGTAATTAAGTTATCACTATAGGTGATGCAAGATACACACTCATTATGTTTAGGTCTTAATTAAAATTTTTTCTTTTATTGTATGTTTAGACCAGGACGTTCTTTCATTTTCAAGATATTTAAGTTTATATACATTTATTTTTAAATTCGCATTTTTATGAAAAATTGACAATAAAAAGAATTTTAAAAATTAAAAAAAAATACAGAAAGCTTCCTCTTTAAAAAAGGAAGTGTTTAATAATTATAAATACAACGTACCTACAACAGTACCTCTAAGGAGACCTGGAAAAATGTAATTTAAGCTAAATGTGTACTTTTAACGAGTCCTACTCGGACACGCACGTGGGCGCCTCTGAGGCGCCAAATTCAAGTAAAAAATGTTAGCAAGAATTTCGAACAGATCTAAATTACTAAAAACATTTGGGGTAACTTACTTATCTACTACTAACTACTTGTTTATCAATAATAAACATTTGTGTAATGTTTTTCTGACTTTGTAAATGCTTTTCTATTTTAATTTGTTAATTAAAAAAAAATTTCTTAATTTTTTTCAAAATTTTTTTTTGGTTTTATTTGAAGTTAATTTACATTACAGAAATTACATTTCTGAAGAATACATAAAAGTTCTAATCCGAAACAAATAATGTTAAAGTTATATTTTACAATTCTAAAATGAAATATTCACCCATGCTGCTGAGCAACTTCACAAGCTTCAAAGTAGTGTTCTGCTTAATCTACGCAATTGCTACAGAATTTATTAATTAACTCCTTTAAGACTTGTAAAATCGGAGAGTAACATCGGACTATAAGCAGGGTTAACTTCCTGAGATTGTGAATTTCGGTGGCGAAGTATAATCAAAGCAGCTACGGCAGAACATTCGCTGGGATATTTCCAGGGACATTACACGCACTATTTAGGGATTAGCGCAACGCTTGGAGCAGTTATACATCGTCGTCGTCATCATGGTCATTGACCGTCGTTGAGCAAAAATCGGGCACTGACGGTCATTGACGAAGTAAAGCAGAGAAGACATGACCCACGGGGACGCGGTCGTGGGCAACAATTGAAAATAATTGAAAACAATTGAAAACTACAAAAAGCATTATATTGCAGTTTTTGGAAAAGAAGATTATTGCTATTTTTCTACATCACCGCGTCACTTACAAAGTTATCCATGGCGTCTACACTTTACGGAGCCATGACTTTTATCTATTTATACTTACTATATGCATTAATCCCCCTGCGCAGGAGTTATCATGCCAGAAATACTTTCCAAATGCAGTAATTTTTCAAAGCAAGTCTAAAACGTAGAGGGGAATGATTTTAAGGTTTTTGGGGTCGCTTATTACGAATCTGCAGTCAGAATTACGAAATTCAAAATGGCGGATCCAATATGGCTGCTACATACTAAATTCTTGCATATTACGATTTTTTAAAGAAAATAACCATAGATGGGTTTTTGGGGTCTCTAATTACGAATCTACAGTCAGAATTTCGAAATTCAAAATGGCGGATCCAATAAGGCTGCTACATACGAAATTCCTGTATATTACGATTGTTTTTAAAGAAAATAACCATACATGGGTTTTGGGGGTCGCTAATTACAAATCTGTTTTATATATTATTAAATAATATACAGGAATTTTGTATGTAGCGGCCATATTGGATCTGCCATTTTGAATTTTGAAATTTTAATAATAGATATAATATTGATAATGTTAAAAGCTTATTTACGTTCATATTTTTAGAAAATATTCTTATAATTCTCGGGAATAATTTTAACAGCCGCCATATTGGATCCGCCATTTTGAATTTTGAAATTATAACTGCAGAATCGTAATAAGCGACCTTGAAAAGCCCGAGTAAGGGTTTTCAAGCTATTTTGAGCTATTTTAAGCAATTTACGAAAGATTTTACAATTGCATACAATAAGTATAAAAAAACGTAATTTTCTTATTTGTCAGATTATAATAATTTTATAATAACGTTCAAAATCGTATTTCAAACTCCAGCTATCTTATTACATATATTCTAGGCTTTAATTTGCGGGGTCGTTGATGTCTTATAGTTATTTTGTTCAAAAGTTATGATAAAAAATGTTTGGACGAGTATACTCGTCCTCCTGCATACGGGAACAACTCCGTTTGGACGAGTATACTCGGCTCTCTGCGCAGGGGGGTTAAAAAACGTCCAATACATGGTAAATTTATTTATTAAACTTATTTATTTAATTAGCTTTATTCATTTACCATACATAAAGTCAATGAAGTGGTTTATCTTCCATCTTAATCCTTAAAGTTTGAACATCCTCATTTTTAAATAGTCTAAAAACAATTAACAAATAATTTTTAAAAGAATCAAGACTCTTAGTATGCTTTCTGGAGGTGGATCTAAAAAACAACTAGCATGGTAAATAGAGTCTTTCGAACTATAAAATATACAGACAAAGGTCACTGGTAAATTACACAGGGTGTAATATTAATAGTGATATACATAGTGATAGGCAATAAAAAAGTAATAAAACCATCGAAAAAAAGTAAAACTGAATCCAAAAACTTAAATGAAAAATTAATTGAATTTGAAAATGCCTTAACCCCGTGTAAAAAAGTTTTCAATGATACAGAAAACCAAGTACGAGTATCTTTTACTGTTGAACAGTTTCTTAACTTTATGAAAAATACATATAAAAGTAAAAGCATTGTAACGGAAGCGTATAATCTGTCTAAAAATTTGTCAGAAATCATAAATATAATAAACAAAGTATACGACTTAGCTGAAATAAGATCGATAAAAAGCAGATTAACTAGAATTAAAGGCAAATTAACAAAAATAAATTTTGATGGTGCTGATTGTCAATACAATATAAACCTTTCAAGTCAAGATCTCAGTGATAGTGTGAGTGATTGCAGTGACATAGAAACTGAAGAATAGAGAAAAAAAAACAATATAATTACTTAAATATGTCTCTAAAAATCTCTACTATGGCTCTACAAAATAATACGAACTTCAAATGTTTACGCTTGCTGTATTGGAACGCACGCAGTATTAACAAAAGAAAATTGGATCTACCTGAATTATTGAAAGACATCGATATCTTTTTATGCGTGGAATCGTGGCTGACGGACTCACAAACCGACTTCAATGGCCAAAATAGTACGTTTGCTCCAGGATTCGTTCAACTACAGAAAAATCGCACGAGTTCAAGAGGAGGAGGTATTTTTATAATGACAAGAAAGTCTATAGCGTATAAAGAAATTCAAATAGATTCCCCCCATTCAAGTATAGAATTATGTAAAATAAGATTAAGTAATACAACTCCTATTGATATAATTGTATGTTACAGAGCCCCGGGTAATCTCTCACAACAAATATATGATGAATTAGTTTCAAAAATTGATAATAAAATTCCAAGCATTTTTGTCGGTGATTTTAACGCCCATAATATTATTTGGAACGGTAAAAAACTGATACGAACGGTGCATGTTTAGCAAATAGCATAGATAATCAAAATTTATTTTTACACAATCCTGACACGTATACTCATGTTAATGCATCTGATGGTTCTAATTCAAATATAGATTTAGTCTTCTCCACATTAAATATTGCCAATAAAATCATCATAAATATACTTAACGATCCTCTGGGCTCTGACCACTACCTTATTCGTTGCTTGATTGACCTTGGAAAAAATACGTATAAAAAAAAATCCTTTAAGATAAAAACAAATCGCACTAATTGGAAAAAGTTTATCGACAGTTTAGATTTGACATTTGACAGATTCTTAACATCAGAATTCGTAAACTTGTCTGCCGATAAAAAATATGAAATATTCACTGAACACATAATTAACAACTTAATTATGAGTACCCCTAAAAAAAATTTGTAGATCCATCAAAATATAAAAACCCAGTCCCTTGGTGGGACGAGGAGTGTAGCAAGATAAAAAGATTGAGAAAAGCGACTTACAAAAAATGGTTGTTCAGTAAATCGGCCAGTGATCGCATTGCGTATAATAAAGCCAATTGTGATGCTGTTAGAACGTATAAAATTAAAAAAAAAGAAAATTTCAAAAGTTTTGCCCAAACTATAAACATCCATACAAATCCCACATATGTTTGGAATAAATGTAAAATTTTGAAGGATAAGTGGACAAAAGTGCAACCTATAAATATTAGCGAAAATTTACAAAACTTGGATCGTAATATATAAATAAATCGAATCGGCTTGTCTTGTTTAGCTATTGGTCCTGCTATTAGAGCATATAGTTACACGCATTAAAATATTTATTTATTAATATAAATTATTTAAATAACTAAAAGAAGCTTATCCAAGTTAAGTTGTTTTTGCATAGAACGGGTATTTCTTACGCGGAACGGGTATTTTTCGCTTCAATCGAGCTTATTTTCATCAAATAAATCTCAGAACATATCTTTTATTCATTGCAATAATGTTCATATTATACATGAACATATTATATATGTTACATTCAAAATTTATTATAAATATATTTTTAAATTAATAAGTATATTTTTATTTATTTTTTAGCTTACACTTATATATCCGTTTGATCTGTTATTTCACCATTCGAAACTGTCATTTTCGATACTTTAAATAATAATTTCAAACTGCTATTGGTTATACTCCGTTAGAAATGGCAAGAGTGAAACTTTCGTCTTGAATCGTATACAAGCGGTGGTAAATAGCGGGCGTATTTCGGATGAAGCAGGAGAGGCAGCGGCTATGGTCTCCGGCGTATAGGTAGATACGGTAGGAGACCCGGGGCAGCGCGAGAGATTTTGATATATTCCATTGTATACGTTCTAAAAAACTTGTATGTCACATCGAAAAATAATATGAATTTTTTTATAGCCACCTTACTTTCAAAAAAACAAAATCATTCAGCCCTAAAGCATTAATTTTGAATGTGAATGTTCAGAGTAATCTTCGCACACACACACACGCACACACACACATACACGCACACACACACGCACACAAAAACGCACACACGTACATACGCACACACGCACACACACACGCACACACGCACACACACACGCACACACGCACGCACACACGCACGCACACACGCACGCACGCACACACGCACACACAAACGCACACACGCACACACGCACACACGCACATACGCACACACGCACACACGCACACACACATACACACACACGCACACACACACACACACGGACACACAAACGCACACATGAACGCACGCACGCACACACGCACAAACGCACACACGCACACACGCACACGTTTTCTAAAAATAGTGTATTTTGATTTCTTAAGTCTCAAAACAAGTTTGTAACATGTTTTTAGTAAAACTTTTTTTTACTATCACAAAGCTTTTTCTTGCAAATATCCTAAACCGTGCAAACCCTATACAACACTTGAACTCCATAAAACCCATAAATCCATAAACAGCGTAAACCCCAATATCCTAATCAAATCCATAAACGTCATATACCCCATAGCCCTATAATCCGATAAACCCAACAAATCCCATCAACCCATAAACATCGTAAACCCTATAAACCTCATCAAACTCATAAGCATAGTAAACTGCATAAACCCCTTAAACTGTACTTAAATTGTACGATAACTCAATATTTACTATTATAAAAAAGATAACAAAGCATAAAATTTACAAAAATCAATAAAATCATAATAATTATAAGAGCGATAAAAGAACATTAAAAAGTCATAATAAATTAATATTGCTGCATAAATATGTAAAAAAATGTAGACAAAATGCCAAGCAAGTGAAAACTTTGAATGTCTTGAGGACGACAATGAAAGGATTTACCGAAAAAATTTCTGAAAAATCACTACCTTTTACGAATATGTATATTTCTAAAAAAATGTAAATTAAAAAAATGCAGGAGAGCACGAGAAACAATAATAATAAAAAAATAATTTTTATAAAGTTAGTATATAATTAAATTATTTTTTTATCCCTTCCGATACATACATACTATGTCCCACTAGCTGTTTATTTTTAAATCTATATAATTGCCCTATATGCACATTTTTTAATAGAAAAAAATGTTATGTTAGTTTTTATGCTATATTTTGATATCCAACTGGCCCGAATAAAATTCTTTCAATACATCTACTATGGTAAATGCTCAAAGCTTAGGTAGTCCATATTGGGTGCAATCACCTTATGCATTTATTAAATGTTAATAAAGACAATATTATGTTCTTTGTTAGCATTCAATTTTTAAACTATTTTAAGTATTTATTGTATTGGTAAAATTTACAAACATTTTTATTATATTTTTAGTTTTTATAAATAGATTATTGGGTATTATAGAACTTCAGGTTTCTAATTTTCATACACTTCATATAACAACTATTAAATGTTTATTCTTCTGTAAGTCCCCGACAAACAGAAATATTTTTTAGAATTTCATGATTAACTAGATTTGGTACTGTATAAACCGAAAAGTGCATGACTAAGAAAAATCATAATATAATTATATATATACTGACGTCAAAGGAAAAGTCTGCATATTATATATATATATATATAGTTATATATATATATATATATATATATATATATATATATATATATATATATATATATATATATATATATATATATATATATATATATATATATATATATATATATATATATATATATATATATATATATATATATATATATATATATATATATATATATATATATATATATATATATATATAGTTTACCATTCAATGTTTTTCTGCAGACTGCGCTTTGTGCAGACTTTTCCTTTTACGTCAGTCAACATTTTATTTCTTGGCTTGTAATATTAAACCTAGTTCCGCATACGCAGACCTTGCGATTCAAAATAGTCTTGCAACTTAAGGTTATCAACAAAGTGACGAAATAAGTATCTTGCTGAGTTGATATTTTCATAAATGCCAAAAAGATTATGTATATGAAATAATAAAAGCAACATTTTTTGTAGAACTACCCTCGGTACTTAATCGGTAACTGAAATATTTTAATTACACAATAAAAATAGTTAACTAAGAGTTATGTTACTTTCATCTTTTAAATATTGTTAACTCTTAGTTTTGTATTACAAATCAAAGTCTCGATGTTTATTAATTAATTATTTAATTAAAGCTTAAAAAATACTTGTCTGGGAATTGTTTTCATATATCCATACAATCATTTTTATTGTGTAATTAAAATATTTCAGTTACCGATTAAGTACCGTGGGTAATCCTTAAATTAATGTTGTTTTTATTATTTCATATACCTAATCTTTTTGGCATTTTTGAAAATATCAAATCAGCAAGATGCTTATTCAAATCTAAATATTACAGGTAAGAAGTTTAAAAAAAAATTATTTCCGCTCGATAACTTGCATCACGATCTCGCGTTTAAAGCAAGTTTTAGCCCGTGGCGCAGACGACTTCTCCATTACGGTGGCCTAAAACGTTATAGCCGTCAACTCGTGAGCGCGCGCCTACCGGCAGACAAGCCGACGTGACGTCTCGACTCTCAGGGCTGCCACTGCCGCAGGCGCGCAACTGTCACTGCCTCCACCACCAAGATATTGGAGTGCGGCACGTCGCCATACATTTTCATTTCGAACAACGCGGGGTAAACTCGCTGTGACAGACGGAAATCGCGGAAAAAAGTCGCGCCGACATGTGTGCGGCGTGTGTGGAAGGATGTGAGCGCTTGCGCGCGGACGTTGGGGCGGAAAATAGCGCGGGCTTTGAAAGCAAAGGTCGCATCGATCCCGCAAAAGGGAAAAATGGTACAGCGGTTCTTGGATTTTTATACGAAAATGGGTTTCCTGTGTAAATGTGGATGTGTCATTTATTGGGTATGTGGTGAGTTACGGGTAATTATTCATCTTGTTCAAGCCATTTTACTATCATGATCAGTATTTTTAAAAACATAATCATTTTCAAACATTAATCTTTTCAATGAGAATCTTTTTTAAAGTAACTTTAAGGAAGAGTATATGTTTAAAGCTAATTTTTTTTCAATCTAGGACCATTTTTTTTATTATTATATGATTACATACTTAAGAAAAGGGTATTTTAAGTCCTATCCAATATAATTAACTGCCTTGACCGTATTTGATAGCTATTAAACTAGCAATAAAATACGAATTTTATCAAATCTTCCTGTGCAACAATTTTTTGTAAAATTCAAAAAAATGAATATTACATCTGATATATTACAGTGCGTCTCATAACTATAGAAACACCACAAATTTTCACGTTTAAATGTGTATATTATACCTTTTTTTAAAGAATCTGTAACTTTGGAAGCAAAAATCCGAGGATAATTTTACAAAAAGCCGATAAATGGAAAATATATTCTCTTTAAAACATTCCTAGAATATTTCTTTCGCATCAACATGAAAGAAGTTATCGTTGTTTCATAACTATAGAAACACTTTAAATTTTTAGACCCATTTAAATCAATGTTAATTTTGTATCTAGTTTTCATGTTTTGTTTAAACCATCCGTGAATTTCTCATAAGTTAATGTAGACACAATATTTTGGTAACGTCTTAAAGAGAATAAAATTGCCTTTTATTTGCTATTTTTAAAATTATCCTTGGTTTCTTGCTTCGAAAGTTACAGGTTTTTTAAGAAAAGGTATAATACACACATTTATATGTAAAAAATTTTGGTCTTTCTATAGTTATGAGACGCACTGTATAACAGTATTCAAAAATGTATAGAGAGAAATTATTTTTTTCATTTAAATTTATTATTGCTGATGTTTAAAATTTATTAAATAATTTTTGCAATAAATTAGATCATATTTTAGTTAAAAATATCATAAATTAACCTTTACATATTTATTTTAGTGAAATATCTCTGTGTAATCTTGTTCAAAATGTGTTAAAATAGACGTGTAAAAAATGTTCAGACCGATTCATTAAAAATGAATGCTCACGAACTATTTTACAGTTTCAAATTTGTTGTTTTGAGTAAAATGCATTTTAAAAATGAGAGATAACGAATGTCAGAATTTACGTTTTCATTGAAATAAATTGTTATAAGAAAGTTTAAGACATTTAAAAATTATGTATCTTTAATTATTAACATTTGAGCCTGCATCATATAATGTAAAATTAATGTTCACCCTAAGTATAGTCCTCTTTTGGCTGGATAGTTCTCCATCTCTCACTTTCTTTCTTATGTGCTTTGCCTCTACTGTTCCGCTTGAAAATAAGCTATGATGTGATTAGGAATTTAAATCAGTCCTAAGAACACATGTTTTAAATACTTACCACCATGTAGAACTGTTTAAAAAATTAAGAGAAAAATTTCCCAAAAATCGGTACATTCTCCTCTTAAGTATTTATCAAAGAACGATGCTCATGATACATAGGCAATCGACCCCCTAAGTATAACCTATAAGGGCTCGAATGAAAGATTTCAATAAAAGCTATCATTAAAAAATAACTCCAAATGGGGGATGCTTTATTTTCTCCATTTTACGGTTGGTAAATGGTTCAGAAAAAGAGCTACCCCTAAGGATTTTGGTCAAATAGGGTGCATTGGCACAATATTTTTTCAGAAACGAGGTGGCAAATGAAAGGTGACGAGAAAAGTTGCCGATTCGAGTCATCGCCCTTTGGGAGCCGTGTTCCCTTAGTAGTATTTTAAGACTGTTCTTAAAATACCAGAATCAACCCTTAAATAATTCATATCAAATTCCCCCACTTATCACCTCGTTCATGAAAAAGAAATTGTGCCAACGCACCATATTACACCGAAATCCTTAGGGATAGTTTTTCTCTAATCTACTAATCCCCTGTAAAATGGTGAAAATGCATCAGCCCCTATGTGGAGTCGTTTTATAATTATAAATTTCGATGAAATCTTTCATTTGAGCCCTCAATCAACTGCTGAAAAGTGTTTCAAGTGGGGGAATTTGATATGAACGATTTAAGGGTTGATTCTGGTATTTTAAGAATAGTCTTAAAATACTACTAAGGGAGTACGTGACCAAAGAGCGATGGCCTCCCCTAATTGTCGATGTCTTACCAAATTCGGATATTATCTACTTATTTTCGCATTATATCCGCCCTTTGGGGGACGATACTATCTCAAATATAGTATAGGTATACTTTAATAATAATAACTAACACTTTATATACTTATTTAAAGAAATAGTAAAATTGCTAGAAGTATCTGATAATATATTAAAGAAAAGTAGCAAGCTTTTTATGCCAGGAATCGCTCTCTGGTAGAAATCTTCGCGGCTTTCTAGCCAGATTCACCGATATTTTCTAGCTAAAACGATATTTTGATTATATAATGTAACAATTAAAAAGAAAATTAATTTATGCATGTACTATTATATTAAGTTGTTTATTTTTTAGACAATAACCATAGTTTTAATAATTTAAATAGTGTTAAAGAGTAAGTATTAGCTAATATTGGTTCCATTTAATTAACCCGTCATCGAGATAAACTCGTCAACTTTCTACCAGGGCTTCGCTAGAATTATATTTACCGTTGTAGAGGACCGTCGAACGCCACAGTTATAGTCAATTATTATATTAAATAAATTGGGAAGAGTTTCCTCCGTACTTATACGTTGAGGAAATTACACGATATGGAAATTTGGGAAGTGCGATCGCTTCCTTTTTACTTCATCCATGGAATTATTTTGTTTGGTAGTAATTATCCGTGGTTTCTAAGATGCACTAGAAGAAAAATAAATTTGTGATATTGTGTACAATTTGATGGGCAGAGACTTTGAAAATATGATATTCTATTTAGTGATAACTTCACTAAAATATAAATATTTCTAGTTCTCTTAGAGTTTCAGCCGCTTCTAACAAGGAGATTGATAATCAATGGAAGCGATCGCACCTGTCAGATTTTGAGTTCATGCATTTTTTGAGACTTCAGGAAGGAGGAAAATTTTTTAGATTGCTTAATAAAAGCTCAAAATTTTTGGGTATTCTATTCATTAAAATATCAATAATACGGACATAAAAATAGTTATCTATGAAAATGAGTCATATATAATCATATATAATCGTGTATAATCGCGTATGATTATATATGACTATGTATAATTATATATAACTTTTGTCTCGGTATAACTGTGTGTAAATATATATGATCATATATGACCACACACAGTCATAAATGGTTCTATACGCTTGTATATATATATGTGTAATTATATATAATTTGTCGGTCGTTCAGGTAAAACGTAACTTCACCTACTTCTTCATGATTATTAATGACAATGTATAATTATATATGGTAATATTTAATTAGATATGATAATATATCATCATATATAATTTTATAAGATTATATAGACTAAAATATATATTTGGTATGTATTACAAAATATAAAAAAATACGTATATATATATATATATATATATATATATATATATATATATATATATATATATATATATATATATATATATATATATATATATATATACGTATATACATACCCACTAATCACTGTGCACGCTTTCTCACCAAGATACAACGACACACTTGCTCATGCACATACATAAAAACTCATACGTATACGCACCACATACAAAACTAACGCAGGCATTAACAAACATACAAATACACCTATATACACACTCCCATACACATAACATCACAAAGCCACTTATCTGCATACATACCCGCATCCACATAAACATCAAAACATACATAGTGTAAACCGGCCAGTAATTGACCGCATAGCAGTGAATGACCGTTAGACAAGCAAATGTAAATTATACGCTTAAAAATTATGGAATGATTATATTTAGTTTTTATCTATAGTTTTATTATTCCATATTTTGGTTAAAGAGTAGTTAGAGAGCATTACAATATTTTATTCATACTTAAAATAATCCTGATACGTAGCTTGTCAACCATTCAGTACGAAATTGTCAAATTTGTAGGACGAAAAAGGCACTAAAAAGGCAGTTTTGAAATTTGTGTATTACAACAATAATATATATAATTTTTATGTATAACTAAATATACGTTGATCGGAAATAATAATCAATTAATTTTCTTTAATATTATGCAGGTCATTCATTGATGTTAAAATAAGACTGCTTGCCAGTAAATGGCCGACTGATCAAACTCCAGATAGAAAGAAAATCACTACAATAAAATAAAATAAAGACTATAATGACACATTACATTGAATAATTAATAAATTTAAATTAATTCTTAATAAAGAAAAGTAATTATAAGTAGGCATTTAAGCATTTTACCAGTAAATCACCCACTGTTCAATTTATGTTAGGTTATGAAATATCCACAACAAATTAAAATAAAAACTTTAATCAATTAGAAGATCCTTTGTCGTATCTACTTTCTAAATTGTTTATCTTTTTCTTGAATATGATTTGTGATCATTTAATGTATACATGACTTTGGTTTAGTATATTATTTATCCGGTCATTCACTAGCTTGTTTATGGCCATTCAATGGGTGTGTGCGGTTATTTACTAGGCTTTCTTGCATTTTAAACTTTATAATTAATTTAAGCATAATAACGTTAACAAGAAATATTTATCATTACGATTACTTAAAGAAAAATAAATAACATATGCAGTTTTAATGACTATTTTGTTCATACGAAATATATATATTATAATATTAACTTCTAAAATCCAGATTTTAACAATTCGATCATTCACTGGCTGGTTTACCCTACACATGTTCCCATAAACTGCAGACACCTACATGTACCCACAGCTGAACACACACACTAATACTCACCGAAAAACATGCATATACTTATCCACACACACGTCCGCAAGAAAACACGCACATGCACATTCATACGTATGAAGACACCTGCACACTTAACTATATGCTCATACACTAACTATAATTCATTATAAAAGAAGTATGATGCTACAATATA
The DNA here is from genome assembly GCA_949152435.1 of Gastracanthus pulcherrimus. Classification (NCBI taxonomy): domain Eukaryota; kingdom Metazoa; phylum Arthropoda; class Insecta; order Hymenoptera; family Pteromalidae; genus Gastracanthus; species Gastracanthus pulcherrimus. The sequence goes on from OX424572.1 coordinate 183,190,832, forward strand.
ATGGAATATTGTTTATTATTTTTATTTTATAGTTATATATAATCCTATATAAATGTGCATGATTATTTAGAGACAAAAGTTATATATAATTATATATAACTCCTTATATATAATTATACATAAATATATTTGATAAATTTTTACCCGGGAACTTTTAAAGTAATTAAACTACGATTCAACAACTATCGAACCAGTAGTCATCTGCAAACTAAACGTCAACAGAAACAGGTCTTTCGGATACACGAGTCCCAAGACGGCAAGACAGTTGCACACCAGTTTTCTAATCAAATTCAAGCATCGGCTGCAGCCGAGTTGAAGCTCGCTCGCTCGCTCGCCTTCTGCAAATCTCTCAAACGAAAACTATATAGCTCAAGCCCCAGCAGTAGCGCGCGGTAGCCCTCTTCGCAGTCCGTCCGCGCTCGTGCATACTCGGTCGCCTCTGCTCACGGCGAACTATACCTGGGCGCCACTTACTCCAACGAGTTTGCCGTGCGCGCGCGCGCGCGTTCATCCGTAACCCTCGAACAATGTGTATGTAGACACACACACACACATACAGCGGTGCCAAGGGCCGCGAATTCATGCTTCGCCGGTCTCAGATACGCGAGAGCGAAACTTGATCGATATCCTAGCAGCGGCGCAGCGAAGCTACAGACAGAGAAGAGCGGGTCTCGATTTTGCGGATTCTCGCGGGGATCAGCGTCGATGGTACTGCTGGCTGCTCTATCCATAACCACGTCCAGTTTCCTGATATCCCCAGCGCGCGCGCAAGATGGATCTGCAGCGTAGGCGGCCTTTCCGTTTGCCCGGATTTCGATCAGCTTCGACTTCCGTTCGCCTCGGCATCAGCTGGTGTATACGCCCCTGATCGGGAATATGCGCAACGCGAACGACTAGTTCTGCTGTCTGGTGTGTATGCGCTGGTAGGAGGGCTTGCGGAGATAGACGCGAAATAGACTGAGAAATCGCTGTGATGAATAATACGCGATGTGGGGGAGTGGGAGTGAGATATGACGTGGAGTCCGGCGAGGATGAAGGTGTATTGAGGTTTCAAAAGGGATTGCGCCGATTGACGCGAGGTGTAAAATATACTGGTTTCTTGAAGATGATGCACAACTTGTGCATATATGAGCATAGTGTTGAGTTGGCGAAGAAGGACGTACATGGAATTGAAAAGAATAAAATAAAAGTGTTAAGAGAGATCCTAAGTTCGTGCTTATGTTAACGTAACAGAGAATTATGAATTAAAAATACAAATCCTAACTCGGTTATAAATTGATGTTAGAATCATTTTTCCTATTCCTATCCTATCTAAAGAAAAAGGAATATTGGCCATCTTGTCAGCACGATACTCGTTCACATCAGGCTTGAAGACGTGTTTCGTAATAACTGAAAACGATGGCTAGCATCTGTAGTTTGATTAATGAGTCATTGTTATTCAGATGCTAACTGTTTTAATATAAATTATACATTATTTTAGTGGAAAATCGCACATATGAGGATGGCGAGCACCAACTTCGGGCCAGTAGATGGCGCGAGCGGGTAAAGACTCCAACCAAACAGAGCGTAGGAATCGCCACTGCTCATTGGTTGGAATCTTATTACACCGTACTGCGGTCTGGCAAAAGTATGCTTGGTCGCTATCCTCATGCTACATCTTATCATAGTTCTACTAGTTTTTACGTTAATAAGAATATTAATTTAGCCCAAACTTATGAACAATCGAATATGGCGATAGAAACTGCATTCGAAATCGAAGAGCTTATATTATTCTATTAAATTTGAAAGGTGGAGAGTCCATAAGACAACAATTTATTTCTGTATCAAGTACAAAAAGTGAAAAAGTGAATTTTTATAATTTTTATATTGAATGTCTGATATAATCTTAATTTCTTCCTTAATTTTTGTTATATCATCATTTTTTGCTTCCTCGTAGATGAAGCTTTGTGTTGGTAAAGAAAAGGTTTGCTAAAAACATGTAAGAAACATGTTTTGAAACATCAGGAGTCAAAATACACTATTTTTAGAAAAAGTCTGTATGGATGTGTGTGTGTATGTGGCGGTATGTGTATGTGTGTGTATGTGTGGGTGTGTGGGTGAGTATGTGTGTGTGTGTCTGTGTGTGTGGACGGATGTGGATGAAGATTACTGTGAACATTCAGGGTCAAATTTAATGTTTCAGGGCTCAATGATTTTGCTGCTTCGAAAGGAAGGGGGCTGTAAAAAACTATTTGTTGTTTTTCGATGTATTTATTTTTTTTTCGACTTTTAAGTTTTAGTTTTTGGGGTTTTCGGTATGTTTAAAATAATATCCTGGATTCAATTTTATGCATTTGAAAGAGCATACAATTACCTATCTTTATCGACCCGAAATTTTAAAAAAGTACTTTCTTTTTTGTTATACACGAAAACGTTGTGTTTTGTTTAAACGGTGATATCTGGTAAATATAACATGGAAATTTTTTTAAGAAATTGTGGTGATTAGGAATATGGATAAGAATATTTTGTAAAACTTTAAAACCTAAATTCTTTTCCTTTTTCAAAAAAAAATAATTTTGTAAAAAAAAACGTTTTACTTTGCGAAAGATAACTTCAATAAAATGTCATTATACCTTCTGAAAAATTCCAAAAAGGTATCTTTTTACTATCTCTTGAGACTGTTAAAAGCCTAGATTATAACGACCTTTACATTCAGAGTTATTTGAGGTTGTGTTCTTTGTTTAATTTTTGTTATTGATTATATCTTGAGAACGGCATGGTAACTTTTTTGCAAACCAGGGCTCATTTTTTTCGCTTTTAATGAAAATTCTGAATTGAAATGAAATTTTGAGATTCGTCTACCCGTTTTTGTTTTACAATGATTTTTTTATTTTACGATATTTTACGATATTCTGAAATCGATAAGGTAAATTATTTTTGTATTTTAGAAATAATTTGATTGATTAATTATTTCTTTATTTGTATTTAATGGCCCCTCTTTTTTGCAACTCCGATATGTCACAATGCATATGTGATTTTGTATTCTACATTTTCATTTTATATACTTGTTTGTTGTGTTGTGCGATGTCGGTCGAGCAAAACCCATCACCTGCTTACTAGCGTCTCAGACACTTTTAAGGAGGCTATATGGGCACATACGCCCTGCATTAAAGCACAATGCGTAGTCGGAGAGCTTTTTCAGACGAAAAACTTGAAGAAAAAATTCTCGAGAATTTGCACCGGAAATTGAGCCCTTGAACGCTTGAGCGTCTTATATCAGTAGGCAAGCGTCTTACCCAGTATAAACGGTGATATTTCTGTTTTTATTTATAATTTTCCATTAATATTTTGAAATATTGATTCAAAAGGTATTTGAAGATTAATGAAATAATATATATCAGTAATTATTATGTTTTATTTCTTATAAATCTGCATAAGAACGATACGTACGAACGATTTAATTACACGCTAAACTCGTTGGGGTGAAAGAAATCTCTCTAATTAGAGTGCATTTTTAACTCTAAAAATAGAGTGGGAATCTTTCACTTATAAGTAGAGTAAAATCTCACTCTACTTTAGCGTACACACTTTCCACATAGACATCGACGAAAAACTAACGTTCTTAAATGAAGATTCAAAATTAAGAAGAAATTTTAAGATTTATCTGATTGTTTTTATATTAACGATATTTCGATTTTTTAATTTGAATTTTTCAAGTTTTTGGAATTACATTCAAAAGAATATAGAATTACTTATATTTTATATCCACAAATTTTCAATCGACACTTTCTTTTCTTTTGTTATAAACGAAAACGTCATATTTAGTTTAAATGGTTAAATTTCGGAAATGTTTTATGTAGCAATACAGCATTATATCTAAAACTTTCCAAAAAGGTAACTTTTTCCTATCACTTAACTAATTTCTGTTTTTAGATCATAAAGTTTTTTAATTTGCAAGATATTTAAGTTTATACATAATTTTTTTTTTATTTTCGTATTTTTATGAAAAATTGAAAATAAACAGAATTTTAAAAATTGAAAGAAATAGTAAATTTAAATCATACTGAAAACAGGATAGAAACCTTCCTGTTTAAGAAAGGAAATTTTTAATAATTATAAACCCAACTCGCCTACAACAGTATCTCTAAGAAGACGTGGAAAAATTTAATTTAAACTAAACGTGTACTTTTAATAAAAAGTTATCTTTTGATAAACCATCAATGATAAATCAACACACATTTTTTGAGATTCTAATTAAAAAGAGATATAGAAATTTAAGATTAATTTATTAGAACAAAAAATTTTATATTAGAATAATTAATTTAGTTTATTGAGAAAGGTAAGTGCCAATGAATTGGCAGCGGTTTTTAATCTTTCCCTTCACTTTGGATCAATATTTTTTATTTTTCATATTTTGACAAGTTCAATATATTGCTGTAATCATATTGACAAATACAATACGTTATTATAGTCATAACGAGTTTACATAAACCGAGACGACGATAATGAATATCAGGTATCTGCTAACGTGTCTGCTATCGCGAGAAATCTATCGAAATCGTGATGTGCATTATTATAGCAATATTTACGATATATTTTCAAAAGACGATATTAACAGTTGTAATGTATAAAGTTATTGCTGAATTTTATTAGAAAAATACTATTTCTATTTATCTAAACAAGGTTTTTATGCACAGAATCGAGACAGACACACTTATACAGTCCAATACCCTAACAGAAAACTTCCTCTAAAGCCTGTCGTACACCCGCGTACCATATCTTCTGTGTAAACTTCGAGTCTACGAGGTTACTTAGGTGCAAATGAAAGTTTGAGTTGTCAAGATATCGAAAATGTCGGTTACCCCGACGAAAAATTTTGCAGTTAATGTGGTATAAACAATTTAATTGTTTATAACGCTGTAGCAAGCGTATTTTAAAGGCTAAAAAATTATTTTAGTTGCAAATCATTCGTTTTATTCTTAGAAACATGCACCGTTTATATTTTTGACAATATATTTTTTCCTTCCAGAGATATCATAGATTTAGTATTAAAAAGACGAAAATTTATACTTGCGCGCAACTGACGCGCAACATACGTTCAAAGTTTCTCGTATACTAAATTTCATTTCTACTAAATGGTTTTATGATGTTTTAATTTGAAATAGAAACATTTAGGCACAATATCAAACAAAAAAGTATCATTTAAAGTTTAACAAAATGTATTTTTACACTAATCAATAGCAAAAAATTACAAGAAAATCGATTTTTCTATATTTAGCGCTGATTCTTAGCCATTCTAATTGCAAATACCGAAATAAAAGATTTGGTAATTTATCCAACCAGTACCAGGATATAGCCAAAATTTTTTATTAATGGAGGTATGATAATGTTTTGGTGAAAAAATGCCGATCTACAGTTTGAATACGCATCAGTGCGCCGTGTGCGTGTACTGCGCTGAACCCGCGCGTATAGCTGGCGCTCGATTTTAGTTACTTGTTTAATGCTTTTCTTTTGTTATTTCTAATATAAAAGGATAACTTTAAAAAATTGTTCATGAAATGTTAAAATGTACCAAATATTAATAATAAAGCGAAAATAATTTTTTTTAATAAAACTGACCTTTTCGTTATTGACTTTTAGCTGTTACTTAACCCCCAGCGCAGAATACTGAGTATACCGATGAGTTACTTATTCAAAATGAACGTCATTTTTGTCTACATTTATGTCACATATTTGAATCTTTAAATTGCAAAGACATTACAACCTCTCAAATTGAATCCAAATAATATAGCTTTAAATCTAGAATAGGAAGAAAGAAAACATCTCGAAAGAGCAGACCTCATGGAAAACAACGTTAAATCCGCCGCCGCGAGTCGAGGGATAATCTCGACTTCATTCTGCCGTTCCTCCGCAGCGACTCAACGCGCAAATGAGCAGCAGCGCGTCCTCCCACCCTCATCCCCCTTTACTTCGCAAAGGACGTAGCCGCGTCGCGTAAGTGGATCGGAAATTGCCGCAGAGATTGCGGATACACTGCAGTTAATGTACCGCAAGAGCCTCGGCGCGCGCTCGCGTCAGATACTTATCGAGGAGCATGCTATCATAAATCTAATACCGGGGAGTGGGGGCTCGACGCGACGCTGCTGTCGCGACCGGCTCCTCGTCGCCGGGGCTTAGCAAAGTGGTTCCGCGGAAAGTGTGTATATATATATATATATATATATATATATATATATATATATATATATATATATATAGGCACGCGAGAGAGCTGCAGGCAGGCGCGCCGAAACTCCCGCGCCGGGGTGGGTGGAAGGGGACTTTAGTGCTCTTAGTCTACCTTGATGTTTTCATCGCGAGAGTTAACGAGACCTGTCGTACAACCTTTTTTGGGGAGGGGGACGTGGGCGGGCTTCGTTCCAGCTATTCGCCGTCGCTCTCGGCTTCTCGTCTCGACGCTTTGTTAGAGCGCCCATTCGCGGAGATTCAGTTTGTTCGGCATTTTATTCGCTGACTGTGTGCGTTGTCTTTGAGAGTTGTTTTTTCTATAATAAAAATGATAATTAAGGGCGTCTCGGCTTTCGTCAGTTACAGTTGACTGACCTGTTGACTTGTCCATGATTAATCAATAGTTGTTTTCAGGCAGTGTATAATCACGAAATATGATAGTCTTTGTGGGAAACTCGTGAAAACTGATAGTCTTTGAAGTGAAAATACAAATGTGTTTATACTCATCGTGGTAAACGAAAATACGTGCTAATCTTCGTATAAGAACCAATGACATTTAGCAAGAAAAATAATATTTGTTAAACTTAAATTAATTTACCACTTGTCATCGTAACAAATTATATTTGCCATTCGACTAATTATAATATACATATATATGTTATATTATGGAAAACTAAATTATAAAATTAATATATAAAGATGTTTATGAAACTCCGTGTGAGAAGCTCGGTTTCTCATGCGTGGATTGCGTGTACAAATTGCCCGATTTACGCATTTTCACCGTAGCGTGTGCGAAGCAGCACGCACGCCGTGTGAAACAATAATTTAGTCACGAAAAGAATGTAGGTATATATATTTATAAAAATTAAACAATTACAACAAAATTAAAAAATTAAAAAAAAATTTTTTTTTTTAAAATAAAAAATTTAAAAGAAGTAATAATTTTGAAAAAATATAACATTTTAAAAAAATAAAAAAAATTTTGAAAAAATAAAAAATTAAAAAAAAATAAAAAATTTGAAATAATTAAAAAATTTTGAAATAATTATAAAGTTCTGAAATAATAGAAAAACTTTGAAATAATACATAAATTTACAAAAATAAAAAAATCCTGAAAAACATGAAAACTTTTGAAAAAATTGAAAGATTATGAAAAAATTGAAAAAATTTTTAAAAAAGAAAAAAAAATGAAAATTTAAAAAAAAATGAAAAAAATGAAAGATTTAAAAAAATGAAAAATTTTTATAACAATGAAAATTTTCTAAAAAATTGAAAAATAAAAAAAAAATCAATAAATTCAAAAAAATTAAAAATTCAAAATTATAGAAAAATTAAACATTTTGAAAAAATTGATAAATTATGGCAAAATTAACAAATTATGAAAAAATTGAAAAATTATGATAAAATTGAAAACTAACAAATTTTGAAAAGTGGAAAATTTTGAAAAATTGATAAATTTTGACAATTTAAAGAATTTTGAAAAAATGAAAAAATTTAAAATTTTAAAATTTTTTAAATATTGTAAAAATTTTTATAAATAGAAAACTGTTTTGAAACATTAGGAGTAAAAATACACAATTTTTAGAAAAAGTCTGTATGGATGTATGTGTGTGTGTATGTGTATGTGTGTGTATTTGTGGATGTGTGTGTGAGTATGGGTGTGTGTGTGTGTGTCTGTGTATGTGTGTGTGTGTGTGTGGACGGATGTCGATGAAGATTCGCCGCAGCGCCGCCGCGCCGCTTCTTATATAGCCGTCTGCAGCGCCGTCGATGCAAGATGACTGCCAAGTTGACGGCGCGCGTGTGCGTAGAGGAGCGGCACAATGCAGGTATGCAAAGGCGTTTTGGACGCAACAAATAGCATTTTCTTGAGTTTTATGCTGTAAGTTTTGGACATTCTAAGATCATTGTTTACGTTTTTTGATGAAGATTTAAATGGAGAAGAATTTTTAAAATTTATTGATGCATTCTTTTTTTTATTTTTACCATATTCATTTTTCGCAGAAAAATTTTAGTAGACTTTTTCTTTAGTATTATGCGGTAATTTTTAGCCGTTTCCAAGATCAAAAAAATTTAAGATTGATCGATTTGTTTTATACCGTTTTTTCATTTTTATGATATTTTTGTAATAAATGAATCCGTTGCACGTAAACTTGAAGAAAATTACGAAAAAACTTTATTTTTAAAAGTAGAATGTATTTACTATATTCATAAATAAAATTTAATCATCAATCACAATGTTGCAAAATTTGTTATTGTCTATTGGAGAATCATGTAAATTCATATGCAAAACTTTTGAAGTTGCTTTTTAAATCCTATACTTTGGCATAAGGCATAGGATTATTTATTGTTGAAAAATTTTATTGAGTTTTTAAAAATAAATTTTGTCTAATATGTGTGCGTACAAACTTTCTTTTTAATACTCTCAATAAGTTGTAAAAAAATTTTTTTGTATTGAATAGTTTTCAAATAAAACAAAACTGTAGAGCATTTTATAGTTAATCAATATATTTTTGGTGTTACATACAATTTGTCAGGAATAAAATTTAATATATTTTATAGCACACTAACCTCAAAATGCCAACTTTATTGTCGATTTTGAGGTTGTTGTGCTATAAAATATCGTATGAGACTGTTGTGGGAGGTGTTTTTCTACCTTGCTCGATTTTCTCACTCGCTTCGCTCGTGCGAAAACCCTCGAGCAAGGTAGAAAACCATCTCCCACAACAGTGTCATAATATACTATAAAATTTGGGTTCACAGTTAAAATGAATTTGAATAAACTATTTTGAATAATTAAGTCAAATAATTACATTATGATAATAATATGTAACTAAAAAAATCTTAAAAATATTCATTTAATTTAAGATAAGATAATAATATGTAACTAAAACCATCTTAAAAATGTTCATTATCTTAAATTTAATTATGAAAATCGTATGTATTATATATGTATTAAAAACTATTTTAAACTTCTTCATAATTTATGCTACATTTTGGAGAAGAAGATTCAGTCTAATTTTTTAGTCTTGACCTTTTCCTTTTGTAAAAAAAAATGTATTTTCTTTCTCCGACGATAACTTAAGTAAATCGACAGCATTTTATCTGAAACTTTACAAAAAGGTTGTTTTTTACTATCTCATGATCTATATGATGTATGTTTTTTCAGATCATAAGATTTTTTACTTTGTAAGATATTGGGTTATGTTTTTTCTTTAATTTTGTTATATCGCTTATATTTCGAGAATGGCGCGGTCATTTTTTAGTAACAAGGGCTCATTTTTTTCCGTCTTAAATGAAGATTCATAATCGCAAAGAAGATGTGATCGAGTATCTTTGGAGTCGGATAAGGTCCTGATCAGGAGAATAACTCCAAGGCGGAGTGCTCCGCTCCAGAGTATTTGAGAATAACTCTAAGAAGGAACGCTCCGCTCTGGAGTTTTCGAGAATAATTCCCAGAAGGATAGAGCACTCTTTTAAAGAGTGATTTTTATTGACTCATGAAACAGTTATTTCTTCAAGTATTTTAATGAATCGTTCTGAAAAAGAGCACTTTTCGAGTTATTCTGTAAAAGAGTGATCAAGTAATTACGCGATATTGAAATTAACACAATTATATTAAATATACATAAAATCGAGTAAGCACTAGAGTACTGGCTCCGCCATTTTATTTTTTGAAATTCTGACTTTTGGTTCGTAGTCAGCGACCCCGAAAACACCTGTATATCGAACATTATTAATTGTATCAAAAGTTGCATAAAATCGAGTAAACACTATAGTTATTGGCTCCGCCATTTTGTTTTTTATAAGTCAGGCTTTTGATTCGTCATCAGCGATCCCAAAAAACCCCGTATACCAAATTTTACCAAATTGTATCAAAAGTTTCTTAAAATTGAGTAAATTCTATAGTTACTGGCTCCGCCATTCTGTCTTTTGCAATTATTATTATAATATTTGGAATTATTTTCAATAAATGACTTGGACACCGAGCAAGAGCTATTCTCTTTGCTGAAGAAATCTCCGACTCCGAGCGGAGCTATTCTTTTCCCGGAGGAAAACTCCGTATCTGAGCAGGAGCTATTCTCGGTTGACACAAAAGACTCTTTATCGGAGTTACTCTTTGTTTTAAAGAATCTTTCCCGGAGCGGAGTTATTCTCGGAGTTCAAGAATTACTCCCTCCCGGAGCGGAGGTCTTAATTATTAACAATCACTTTAAAAATATATATTGTTGTACACAAATAAACATGGGAGATTATATATTAAATCAACATCTCTCACAATATTTATTATATTTTCTTATTTTTTATTTAAATAAAAAAACTGATCTTAACCCATTTCTTCCCAAGCGGCCATTTTATAGTCGATTGGTTTTTTGCCTAAAAAATTGTAGAAAAAAAAAATAATAACCAATTTCTGAAATAAAATTGTCCGCTCTTTCAGATTCTGAAGTCAGAATTTTGAAATTTCCGTTGGAAAATTTCAAAATGGCGGGTTTAGGAAAAGAACCAATCGACTATAAAATGGCCGCTTGGGAAGAAATGGGTTAATGGTTATAGTAGAAGTTGAAGTTTGATAATTAAAGTATATAAATATGTTCACACCTATTTATTCGATATTTATTTTATTCTAAAATTTTCACACATAAAAGTATTATCAAAATAAATGTAGTTATTGTTTTTAATCCATGTACAATCCGTGTATAAATATACTTATATTTATAATGCTATTTTCGAAGTACATTAAAATAACATTTTATCTCGTGGCATGGTCAATACCTTATACACTCTTCGCGCATAAATGCAATCATGTTTATTTACATAGCGCAATTCACGATCACAAAATATGTTAACACGCTTTATAACAAAACTACGCTAAACTGAATATGGCAGTATAAAATATTTTGAAAATGACAAGAAAATAGATCAATATTTATTTTTCATTTATAATATATATATATATATATATATATATATATATATATATATATATATATATATATATATATATATATATATATATATATATATATATATATATATATATATATATATATATATATATATATATATATATATATATATATATATATTCAACATGTGGATGAGTAATTCAATTCATATTAAAGAAGTTGCAGTAAAAAGTATTTTATACCTTATCATGTACCAATTTTCATGTAACCAAGTTTTATTGCACGATTGTAAAACTCAATTTTATGACACTTACAGTGATATACGCGATTTTGTATATTTTGAAACAAAAAGTACATACATTAAAAAATATTCATTTTATTATAAAATGCAGTCCCATAGGATACATGTTATTTACACATAGTATGTGTCTTCTAAAAAAAGACTTGAAAAAAAAGCAAAATAATTTAAAATGTTTATCACTTTACATTTCTTATTAGTATAAAAGATTATGTATGCCATTCTGAAGAAAACATTCTTTTCTCAAGACAAATCTTTCACTGGTTGCAAGAATGCGGTCAGTCGCGAATACTTGCCGAGTTTGATTTTTACAAGTGAGTTTCTATATGTGCATTTTCAATGCTATTTGGTGAGTGTGTAGCAGAGATAAATGTATACAAATCTAGGTATATTTCACAGAGAAATAAAATAGTAATGACTACTATTACACTGCTTAATATGTTCAAAAATATAAAAAAATATATCTCATTGCAAGAATTTGGCATAATTATAACAAATGTCACGCACTGCTTAGTAATCAGTCCTGACCTATTTATTGGTGATTTCTATTTATTTCTCTGTATATATATGCGATGGATTTAAACGCAGAGTATTTGCAAAGGACCTTCTTCGATCGACAGTTAATCCTAAAGAGAATGTTTTTCATACGTGCGTGCACATACCATGACCACATGCTTAAGGAAAAACGTCTTTGTTATTGATCGCTTGTTTACGCTACATATATAACATGTTCTGGTTGATTGTAGTTTGTTTTTAAACAAGTATCTTAATTATTGAATTTCTCTATTTTATTGTGTATGTGTCTGTGTGTAAAGTTCAGCTATGTTTATATTGTATATTCAAATAGAAAATTAATTGGAAGTTTGACAGAATAATAAATGTAATATAAAACACGACTTAAAATTAATATTTATAAAATATTTTCAACGCATACAGGTGTTCTAGTATCTTTAGAATATTCACATTAAAATCTGGATTCGTAACTGCAGTATGTATGTAATTTTTTTCGCAAAATGCATTGGATTGTTTGTGTAAAGTGCACTCTCATAATCTAAATGTCAAAGTATATATGTATATTGATATATGCTTATAATGTATGGATATATATGGATATATGTAGATATATATGGATATATATATATATATATCTTTTCATAAAATAGATACTCACTCAAAGCTAGTAAAATGCTTTCTTAATAAAACTATATTCTCGTAAATGAGACAGTTAAGGGGCTAGACTAATTTCTCACTTTCAAAAAATTTATTTTTCTCTTGCATTTTTCGATACTTTAACATTTAAAGAATAATATCCCAAAATATTAGAATCGGATCTGAAATATTATCGAAATGGCAGGCTGCTGATGCGAGCCGCCAGTCAACCGCCAGCCGCTGATGCAGCCAGGTATTTAATTTTATAACATAAAAATCAGTAGTTCCTTATATTAAAATCCATCGCGATGTATCGAATCCAGGAAGAAATATCGAATTTTCGATTTCTAATTTCGATATTTTGATTTGCAAAAAAAATGAATGTTCGTGAAGATAATCTCGGCGCGCGCCATAATCTTTTCTAGTAAAACTTTAAACGCGTTTTTCTCGAAACTGCATTTTTCAAAATGGCTGCAGTCTAACTGAATCGTTTAACGCCATTTTTGTTTTTTTTTATTTCAGACACTCTGACGTCACTTACAACTGTAGCCGTTTTGCTACTTTTTTATGGACCTCCAAGAAATGGCTTATATCTCGGCTATAACTCCATATTTCAATGTGAAAAAATGTGTAGAACTATATTAAATGATGCTAAATACAGTCCAAAATATCCCATAACATTGAGTCGTATAGCTTTTTTTAAATCCCAGAAAATCGACCCCATTTTCAGTACTAAAAACTAGTCTAGCCGCTTAAACTTTCGTGAATTGCAATATCAAAGTTAGCAATGTGTATATAATATATATATCGTTTTGTTATCATAGTTTTGTATCATCTATACTTGTACAAATCTATATTTATACAAAATATTAACGATATGAATAATCAGTTATCTACAAATATTTTAGGTACTGTAAGTTTAAAACAACTTAAACTATAAGACAGTTTAGTAACCATTTTCTTTTGTACTAGATGCAGTTGAATATAATGGATTACATTTTTTCATCCTAGATTTATTACATTCGCTTAGCGTTATCAATGTTTTCGTATTTTGATTTTAATCGAATCAGAAATTCCGTTTAAATAAATAGAGATTTCTAAATTACTACAAAGCTAAATTGTCTAATTATTTATGAATCTTGCTGTGGTAAAACATTGTTAAATATGATATTAAAAAAAGATGTTTTTGTATTTGCAACCTGTCCGTAACACTAGAAATATACGTATTATTTTTATTCGATTTGCTTAGTAAATCGCTGTATATAAAATCGTGAGCATCAGTCTACTCCACTCCTCGCTGCAATCAATTGCTCGTCGAAGCGAGATGTTTTTTTCTATCTTCTATCTTTTTTTTTGTAGTGTCAAAGAGACGGTGATTTCACCGCAGCACTCGTCACCGGGCGTATTCTTTCAATTGGGCGCCGTCCAGTAAGTCTTTTTCTTTTTTTGTCCTTCCAGTACTTAACATGATGAAGTCCTGGTTGATTTATCACCCTTCTGATTAACGAAAATCAGATGTGCTGCAAAAAAAAGATATAGGTTTTTCAAATAAACGCATAGTTTAAGAGACGATGCTATCAATTATATCAATAATGTTTAGTTAAAGATCACGTCATTTAATAGTATTGTATACTATAGATAACAATTTTAATGAATGATTAATTTAATAATTATTATGGTTAAAGAAGATTATTTTATTTTTTCTATAGCATAGCGTTTTGTTTGTAAATGAATCTCAACATCTTTTACTATTGTATGATAGGTATACAGCTAAGTAAACAAATTTTTTGTGAGGGCTATAATTTAATAAGTATGTAAGAAATCATTATCCTTATCGTCATTACACTCTTGATAAAAATTCTTAGTCAGTGAAAATAGTATACTGTGTACCATGGGGAAGAATTAGGGTTTTTATTGGCTAAAAGTGAGTGCATATTGCGAGTTGGAGACAAGTAGTGCCAACGCACAAGGGAAAAAAAACATCTCTCCCATGAAACACACCATATATTTTGTAACACATGTTTGGATTACGCTCTTTTTTATGCTTATGAAACGGGATAAAATATGGCTGTTTTGTGTCACGGTGCAAACAAGCTCCTGTTAGATTGGAAATTTGAATATAACGAGCCTAAACACTGTGATAGCTTGATTTGTGTAAAGTATGCCCTAAAAGTATTTAGGAGACAGAAAAGTTACCTTTTCCCATGTTCATACATGTACCGAGGGCCAAAAGCAGCCGTATTCCGACTGGCGGGCAAAAATAGTATATTGTTTACCAAGGGTGAAAAGTAGGTCTTTTTTGCCCGCGTGGCCACATTTGGATCACACCGTACTTTTTGTCACACCCGACTTGGTTTCGTGAAGCACACAAAAATATCGGTATTTTGAGGAGTGGGTGTAAAGCAACAAATTTTCGCCCACTGGAAGCGTGACTGCGTCCCTTGATTTATTTACTGTTTGATGAATTAAAAAGTGCTGCAAAATATTGATATTTTCTTTGGAGAAATTAGGAGTACAGATTCGAGTGCGAGCCGAGGTGGCGTGGACGAAATAAGTTGGTACAAGGCTGTCATTCCTTTGAAAATTAGTACAAATAAGAGCCAAATTTAAATAATAATCGTTTAGCAGTCACGAATTTATGCAGGCAAAACAAAGGGAACAGTTTATTACTCTACCGGAGCTCATTAAGCAAAAGGTATGCATTAGTAACTTAATTTTGAATTACAAAAAAGTTTAAACGCGTTTTTCTCGAAACTTTTTTTGTTTTTCATTTTTTCCTCATAGCTTATGAACGGAGGTTTGGATCAACTTAAAAAAATTTGAAGATGTCTAAACATGTGTAACGCATTTTCAAACTTTCATTTTTAACGAAAATATATTTGTTTTTTAGCCACCAATCTTATAATTATGTTTGAATTCTTTTTATAGGTTTCGTCAGAAACTATGGATTTATAGAAGAGATTTTACCGCCTAAAACATTAAAATATCTCAATTTTTAAATTTTGAATCAGGGAAAAACAACAAAATGACTCTGTAGAATAATGCTCACCATCACACAGCTCTGTACATACACACACATATATGTATATAACTTTTGCAATTTTTTTTAATATATATAATAGCAATAAACATTACATAAAATGATGCATCCGTATTTGCTTTTATTTATATACAATTGAGTCATAAAGAAAATTTTATTTTCTTCAAAAACGAATGCCTAGTCCACCATGGAAATTATGGACTAAAAAGGGTCATCATTAATGTAACAATTAATTGGTGTTTTTAGTTTATATTTTAGTGTCTACATACAATTTACAAATACACTTGAATTTAAACATTATTATAATCTACCACTTTGTAAATGCAGGTTTAATCGCATTAAAAACTTGACATTTTTGCTCTGACAAAATGATGACTGAAATTAAGATTTTGGTTTTCAGAAGTTTTTTGACTCAAAAGTGTGAGGATTTGAAAGCCCCTACACGTACTACTCACTTATTAGTATTTATTAACTATTAATGATTATTCCTATATCGCAATCAATTCTTAGTTTGTATGAGTCATTGTACATTCCAATACTTTTGATCAAACGCTTAGACGTCTCAGTTTGTGTTTCAGCGTCTTGACCATAATTCTTACCTTGTTCAAAATGAAAGTACGCAATGGCCACTTGCTTTAAGAGGGTGTTAAACCATTCAAATTTACCGCCGAAATTTCTAACCTCAAATTCATGACCGAGGTATGAACAATTGATTACAATTAATAAATAAACTGAATTATGAAAAACCAAGACATTATTGCCCTCCATAATACAAGTATCTATCACAGTGCGAAGTTTCAAACGAAAACTTCAAAACCTCTACGAATGCCATTGGAACGAAATTTATATTATCCCAAACTCGAACCTTCAAGAACCTTTCAAATTTTGTTCCAATGCCATTCGTAAAGGTTTTGAAGTTTTTGTTTGAAACTTCGCATAGTGGTAGATACTTGTAATACAGAGGGCAATGACCTGTTAGTTTTTCATAATTGTGTTTATTCTTTTAATTATAGCCAATAATTTAGAATTCTCGGTCGGTAGGGTAGGAAGGATAAAATTTGACTTTGACACCCCCTTATGTTTAACTAATCGTAAAACCCATTAAGGTGAGTCTACAGTCAAAATCTACAAAAAGCTGTTTTTTTATCTAAAAAATCATATTGACTGAAATTCAAAAAACTGAAAGTTTCTTGTTTCTATCTTAGAAATATAAAAAAAATGTTCTAGAAATCTACAAAAAAAACTGTATGCGTATGGAATAACAAAAATTTATTGATAAAATGAAAATTTTGATAAAGCAAATTTTACTCCATGTGCATTCGGTTTTTTGTAGTCTTCTAAAACATTTTAGTCATATTTATAAGACAAAAACAAGAAACTTGTATAGGTTTCACTTTTCTGAATTTCAGTTAATTATGATTTTTTAGATCAAAATAACCGTTTTTTGTAGGTTTTGACTGTAGACCCATCTTAATAGCTCATGCACATATCAAAATACGTCAATATTACTCGTACAATTAAATTCATTATGCTAACGGTCTGGATTTATGATGATAAGATGATGACGTCTGCTTACCAAAAAATCGCCCCCTCTCGAATAATTTTAACATTTATTTTCGCGTACATGTGTATACTGTTACATCAAGTGTACGTGAGACAGGAAATCATCCACTTTGAACAGCATACTAATCGGAGTAATCGGAGAGTAAGCCTGTCATCTGAATGTATATATACATAAGTAAGTGCAGTGAAATCAAAAGCAAAAATTTGGAATTTACTCTCACGCATACCAGCACCATTAAAACCGAAAGTTTGACCAAAGCAAAAACTTAATGAAATATAGATACTTATGCCAGAAGAATGAAAAAAATATAGTTATATATTATGCAGCAGTGTACATTTGTAATTTATTTTAAAAATTAAAATGTATAAAATCAATTATATTTAAAGTAATTAAATTTAAAGCATTAATCAAATTTTTTAATTTAGAAACCGACTTTTATAATTAAATGATTTTAACTTGTATTTACATATTTGCTATATCTATATATTATATCTTACAACAATTATTTTGCATTATTACATTCTTATTTTAACATAGTTTTCACATTTATTTACACCTGGAGAACTTATTTAGTCTTAAGAGTTCTATTTAATAAAAGTCCATCTTGCTTCTTCGGGTATTACCCCATAAAATTAGTTTGGCTGATGTTCCTTACTCACGTAAAGATTTACTTGCGATCTCTACGGTCATCCTTTAATCATTTAATACTTATTGTGTCGTTATAGAAGCAGTCGAAGTATTGCAAAGCCTTCCATTTAAATAATAAATGATCTCTCAGTTTTAGTAAATAAACAAACCGGCAAAAAAACTTAAAAACTTATTTTAATATAAAATCACAACACTATTTGTAACGTTAAGGGACGTATAGAATATAAATTAAATTTTAAATTAATCTTATTAGGATATTTTATAAGTTTTATTTAAGGTGTTGCGTGCATGTAAGAATGGGTTAAAAGTATATTTAAGAAGTATTGACAGTTAGTTCACTGTTTTGCAAATAATCTGCGTTTCACTCATATTCTACCACACAATATCTATAAAATTTACTGTTATGGCCTCATACTTTATTTTACATTAGGTGAATCACTTTTGACATTTTGAATGCAAAATTTCTCAACAAATAAAAACTATATTGAGCTGTTTTTATACACAACTCCTCAATTTATGTTTATTAAAAAAAATAGAAATTCTTTATGTTATAAATATATCGTCTACAACTGTACTGGTAGATCGCATTATTAAGGTGGTTCTTTCACAAGAATCGACCACAAATATAAAAATGTATACAATAATTTGTTTCACAATTACAATATGAGAAATGTGACAAAGAAAACATTATTGCAAAATTAGATATCGCGTAAACTAAAGAATGATTTGATAAAACATCAAGAAGCTTTGTAATAGTAAAAAAAAAGTTTTGCTGAAAACATCTTAGAAAAATGTTTTGAGACTTAAGAAATCAAAATACACTATTTTTAGAAAATGTCTGTATGGATGTGTGTATGTGCGTGCGTGTGTGCGTGCGTGCATGTATGTGTGTGCATGGACGTGGATCAGCATTACTCTGCATATACACGGTAAAACTTAATGTTTCGTGACTCATTTTTTATTTTTTCTTAATGGAAGGCGGTACAATAAATTGTTTTTTCTTTTTCGATTATTTTCTGTTCTTTTAGCGGTTTTTTAATTTTTGAGTTTTAGTTATTCGGGCTTTTAATACCTTAGAAATAATATCATCGATGGAGTAAAAAAGCATTGGAAAGAGTATAAAATTACCTAACTTTTTCGACCTGAAAGTTTGGATAAGGTTAGTACCTTCTTTTGTTATACACGGGAACGTCATTTTTTGTCTAAACGGTTATATCTCGGAAACATATGACGAAAATATTTTCAACAATTTGAGATGATTAACAATATGGAGAAGAATGTAAAATTTTTAAGTCATAACCTTTTTCTTTTGTCGAGAAAAAAATAATTTTGTAAGAAAATCAATTTTCTTTCTCCGACGATAACTAAAGTAAATCGGCAGCATTTTATCTGAAACTTTACAAAAAGGTAGCTTTGTACTATCTCATGACCTGTATGATTTTTCAGATCATGAAAAGCAAAAATGGTAACTTTATCTCAGTTCTAGGGAAAACTAATTATTTATAAGTAATCGCGTAAAATTTTATAAACAATTTGCTTTCTTTTATCACAGATGTATTATTTTATAAATTTCTTTCGTTAACTTTGTAGATAATTGTTTAAAGAAAAGAATAACCCCCAAAACATTAAAATTGATTAAAACATAAAAAGAATAATTGGGATTTAACTAAATATGTTTTAAATTGACAGTATTGACACTTGTGACGTCATGATTCTTTTGGAACAATTTTTTTTTCATGTAGTTGTGGACTATTATTAAGTACATTTCATTAGATTTATAATAGGACCTTTATATACTCGCATATAATTTTTTGTTTTATGCCCTGTATCTAGCGAAAGGCCCTCCTTAAATAATGTTTTCAAACAAAACCCGTAATGCTTATTATTTAGTGACACCTGTATAAATTTTGTACATAATACTTTACGCGTAGCACTTGCGCCCCTTTCGATTCGTGTGGTAAACCGTAGTTACTTGTAATACTTATCATCGTGTTACTACTGGGCGTCTTTTTATAATAATATAATTTAAACTGTGAGATTATGAAAATAAATTAAGTCCGAACCCACATCAGGATTTTAAAATATCGCATTTGAAACATTAAATTAGTTACTCCAAATGACCTTCTTTAATAGTTACTTCAACAGTAACGGCTAATTACAGTTTCTTGAGAACACTCCATGTTCTATAGTTACGATATATTCTTTCACAGACTTGGCGTTGATCAAAGAATAATTCTCTTCGACTACGTAGAATAATTATAATTTAACTTTCTTTTTAATTTACAAAACTTTAATTAAGCGATTATATACAGCTAATATCAAGTAAGACTTAGAATAAAGTCAGATTTGTATTATTGTATTCATTGCATACTTGTCCAGTTTAAATAATTAGAAAACATACTTTAAACGTATAAACGTTGTTTTACAATCTTCTTTTAAAATTGAAGCTGCAGCTGTTTATAAAACAACTTTACCACTTCATATAAGGTTATTTTAGTAAAATGCTACTTAAGATAATATAATGTTAAACATACATATAAAAAACTTCATCGAAAAAAGAAAAATAAAAATTTATATGCAGAGATCCTCCTGAAGATCTTTTTGAGGATGAAACACGTTTAAACTCATGCAACTATCCCAATGGCCCTGAACATTCGCGCACATTCGCCGCCAATGTATCCTCAACGTATAATATCCCCATTCACTTTTCAAGAGCCTGATACAATCGCACGTGCAGCGATGCGCCTGCTTCAAGCATTCGCTCTCGCTTTATAAAGTTTCTGCTGTCGTTAAAATTGAGTTTCTTAAGAGTCTTGCCAAATATTTACCTCTTAAACAATTGATTATACTTTTATTTTTCGCGTCCTGGTATTACGAATTTATTTCAAGAAGTTATAATATATAATGTAAAGTGTATCAGATATGCAAATACTAGTTTCAATAAAGTTCTAAGAGTTTTTTTTTCATAAAATAATGAAAGTTTAATATAATGCATTTAGAATTTAAAAGAATAACAGTTTTTTTCTACTACTAATGTCTTAAGAAATAACTTTACAAATTTGACTATTTAGCAGATTTATGGAAAATTGCTTTTTTACTTTATTTAATTGAATAATGAATATAGTGCTGTCAAAGGAAATTTAATGAAAAATTAAGAATACAGTCTAACCACCATACAAAACTCTAAATCACTTTAGAAATTGCAAATTATTTAAGGTTCGGAGAAGTTATGTTCCATTAATTTTTTTACACACTTTGCAATCTGAAAATCTATAAAAATAATGTGGCACACTAAAGCACTCACATAATAAGCACCTGTGTGAAAAAACTACCTTAAAAAATCCTCAAAGTCATTTCTTTCTTTCTTTCTAGAAATAATTAAGTACGCTCTGAATTTGTTTTGTATTATTAATTAAATACTATCCAGATTGATATGATATGATACGATACATGAGAAAAACGTCTGCGCCGAGTAGACAGTGCACTACAGAGATAAATCTTAATCTAATATAAAAAGTATTTATTGATAGTGCGATATCTGATTTGGTTTAATGTAAACCAAGATGTAGAACGATATAAAGTGTACAAAATTAAGAAATTGTTTCACTGAAATTTATGTATTAATTTTCAAATAATCCATTTGAGCAGTTTAGAAAAATATTTGTAAATAAAAAATTTGAGTTAGAATTTTTATACTACATTTTCATTATAATTTTGTAGATTTTTAGTTAATCTAAAACTCTTTTGATTATTTTTAAGACACAATTATTATGCAATAGATTTCAACTTAAACAATGTTTAAATCTGTCAATATCAAGAATCATAACGCAAGATATCCACATAAAAATTGCCGACACCGGCAAAATGCCAGTATTGGTTCGATCGTAAAAACAATACTAGCCCAGTACCTATATGACAGCACTGACGTAACGATACCGGGCCGATACTGCACCAGTACCGTATCTTTATCAACATATTAGCATCGGCTAGTCAATACTGGGCCGATACCGGGTCAGTATCGATGAGTCCAGTACTGGTTTACCTATAATATACCAATACTGAATCAGTATCAGCAAACTTAATACTGGCGTGTCTATACACGGAGAAAAGTGTTCACCGCGCAGCGTAGTGCATGTGATGGCACACCGAATCGAGCTGTCCGCTGTCACAGCGTATTAGCCCGCAGGCTACGTGACAGCAACAAATGTTCGTAACCACATATCTCAGAGTCAAATGGGATTTGAGGTCTGACCGAGGGTTATTACATTAAAAAATGTATTATGTTTAATACATATTTTTTAAATCTCAAATTATATTATTGGGAGACTACCCCCTTAAATGAAAAAGTCGCATTTTTTTGCAAGAAAATTTAAACAATATAAACGTTATCTCTAAACGATGAACCTGAACTGAACAATTTGAAATTAAATGAGGATTAAATTAAAAAAACCGCTACCAATTCATTGAAAACGAGGTGCACACGGCAGCTCGATTCGGCGCGCACTCGCACTAAGCTGCGTGGTAAATACTTTTCTCCGTGTACTCTCGAGAGTACTCTTTTACATTTATACTGCGATATATTTTATTTCAGCTATGTTTATCAAACTTGAAAGTATACTGATATATAGACATAATAAAGAAAAGATTTTCATAATAATAAAATTCCTTTATAACTCATAAATAATATTTTCAAGGAATCTAACCACCTTTAAATTACATGTTATATATTATTAAATTGTAAGATAAAATAAATCATATTATATTACTTATGTTTTAGATTAATTAAAATATATATTAAAATATAAGGTTTTCTTTATTATTCTAAATACATATTCTTAGCTTACTAATGAGGCAATTTGAAAATGATTAACTAAAATTATAGTGTTTCAAAGCCATATCATAAGATAAAATTTAAAAAATCAAAGAATTTTAGCTTTAATGCATAACTTTGGTCAATCTTTTTTCATATCATTTCATTGGTAAGCTACAGATATATTTTTTAAACACAACAAATTCTTAAAAACCTTAATCCTATAATTCTGACATTCAAACCTTGTGGTACATTAAGAAATATACAGCTTTTGATTATGTCCATTCAAGGGGACTTATTAACCTTTAAGTTTAAAGAAGTATCTTTTTTCTATATTTTATAAAATATATTTAAATGTATCTATACAAAAAATAAGTAATATATAATGTAACATTTATTTGTATCTAAAATTATATTAATAATTAATTTTCAAGTTTAAAGGTGGTTGGTTGGTTAGGTTCTCTTAATACAATAGATTTTTATATTAAAATTAATGTAATAATTGTGATAGAAATAATTTATTCTTAATATTAAATATTAGACTTTTTTATAATTTTACTTATTTTTATTTTTTTAATTCTCTCTAATTAATCCATTTTTAAGAATCAGTCAACCAGCGAAGCAGTCTACGAGTAGTAACATAGAGTACAGTACAACACAGTACAGCACAGTACAACGCAACACAGGACAGTACTTATGTGGATACTCCCTTATATATAGCTTTTCAATATGAGAGCACCGATTATGTTACTCGGGTAGACCGAAAATTCGCTCACTGACTGATAAAGCTTCATGAATGAACTTACTTTTTATTTTATAGATGTGGTGTATTGTTTTGATCATTTATCAACATGAAAGAGAATACAGTACTGGACCGATACTGGTCCGCCGATACCGGCCCGATACTAGGTCAGTACTGGTTGTATACGAATTCTAATTTATAACGCTAGTTGGCGCTACCAGTCGCAAAAACAAAAATATTGTGATTTATGGTCGGACATCGTGTTATTACATACTTGATGTTTCAAAACTATTTTTATATAATATAAGACATATTTAGTGATCAGTATACCGAAGTTTTAAGATGTCTGAATATCATTAAAATTTAATGCGTCCATCAATTATAAGATAAAATATGTTTTCTGCAAGTAACGGGATATTCTTTCGTTTGATATATAAGGGCAATATAAATTCTTATTTTGAGAAATAATTCTGATTTTCAGGTTTCTTTTCTATCAGCTTCACGAATCTAGATTAAATATTTTTATGAAATCTCCTCAGTATAAAAATAAGTATGTTAGTAATTAGTAATATACAGAAGCCAAAATGTTAATAAAGAATCACCCTTCCCCTTCCTCCCCCTCCCATGCTTTGAAGTGTTTCCACGAGTATAATAAGCAATATAATGCAGTACTGGCTCAGTACTGGCCCAGTACTGACAAAAAACATCCAAAAATGTCTTTGTAATTTTTATTATTCTTATAATAATGTTGGCCAGTACTGGGCCAGCATCGGCCGTTTATTAACCAGTATCGGCGCAGTGTTGGTCCGTTTGTATAGCCCTACTTATACGAATATCGAATAGACGCTATCATCCCGATATCGGCGCGGTACTGGACCGGTAGTAGAGACGATACTGCGCCAATATCGGGGTATTGGCACCCAGCACTGGTTCGATACTAGCCCATTCATAAATTTTTATTCGTTATTGAGGAAAATTACATGACAAAGTTTACTACTTCTGATTGAATATTGGAAACATACTCGAGTCTCTATAAAAATTATAGACTTGTTGAATTCTCCAATATTTACTTTAAAGGACCCCGGAGGAATCATATGGGATTCTGGTTCCCGGTGAAATTGGCTGAAATTTTGATATGTTGTAGTTTGTAGTCTCCTGATCAAAAGTCGTAATGGGCACAAGTCCCAAAAATAAGCCGTTTTTGAGAAAATAACGATTTAATGTGCCGATTTCGATGGAGGTTATTAGAGACTCCAAGCGCGCAACTTCAGACGGTCGTCGAGCGCAACAAGTTATTGTTTACATAACCCAATTTTACATTACCATTATTTTACGTTGGCAACGAAGAACTCGTGGAGACGTCCGGAGTGCACAAATTTTCGACGACAACAACGACTATGGTAATTCGCAGTGTGTTTCCCCGGACTCGTGCAACGGCGTCGTTAGAATGCTACGGCGGCAATAGCGACAATACAAAAAAGTAAGACACACATACAGAGTTTGTATTGCTTTTCTCGGTGTTTGCCGAACGTGAATTTTTGACTAAGCTATACGTTTAAGAGTCTGCTAGGCTATTGACATCGCGTGTTTGAGTGTCTTTTACTCATTATGCTGAATTTTCCGCGTTGATATATCTTTCAGTCAATAGCAGTTACATCTTGCATAAGCCCTTAAGTCTCAGCGCGTACAACGAATAATAATTATTAGAAAACATCACTGAACACCTGACTTCGTCTGAACAACTATGAAGATTACCAACAGTCAATCCGTGTAATAAGCGGAGTCATATCTACGGCACATGAGTCGCCGTTGTGTTTGCCATCTTAGATCTGCTGACTGGTATATGCAGAAAAGAGCTTACACGTAATTAACGACGGCAGGAGTATGGTACGATTCAGATTCTGCTCTAATTCACAAATTCTTTTAAACAGATCCCGCAATAAAAATCCGTACACGCAGATTGTACTCGAGTATCTTGCTGTTTCTAGGAAGCGCGACATACCCGGAAATGAAGCGAAACCCAGCTCAAGTAGGGTGCATTACCCCTCGGACAGTGTTTGTCGATGATCAAGAATCAATCCGGCAGTTCTCGCAGGTCGAGCATCTACCCCCTACTATATCTCGACGATCGAATATAACTTCGAGGGTTGTGTCTCGCCGATCAAGTATCGCTCCCAGTGTATATCTCGACGACCAAAAATCAATCCTAGAGTATTTCTTGACCTATCAATCAGGTTATTGTATACATCGGTTAGAAAAATCGTTTATTCAATTTATACTCTTCGTAATCCCACTTATTTAGCCTTCTTGTCTAATAGCAATAAGGTGATTCATAAAACAAAACAATATTGGTATACTGCCGCAATCAGCGTGTTTTTTTCTCATAAGAGAAAGTAAATAACTTTTACAATTACAACGTTTTTTTATTTTCCGGTCCCTCAAAACTCAAGCAGATGTCGTTACGCTAAAATAAATCAACTTTTAATTCCTAATGAACTGCCATTATATCGCACATTAGATAACTATATTTATGACAACTTGTATATGTATATAATGTGTATTGAACATTTTTAGACAATATAATTTATGACCTTAGTATCATTTCAAAGAAATCTCTTTTTCCGTCAACAATGTCAAAGCCAGTTTTGGTGCAGCAAATGCAAGATTTATCAGGATCGAGTATTTAGCATAATGAATGTCAAACCCACAGCAGCACAATTACTAAGGATAGTATTTCTCGACAATCGAAGATATCTCCGAGACAATTTCTCCATAATCCACAATCTCTCCGAGAGTATTTCTCGACGATGGAATACCACACTGAGAGTATTTCTCGACGATCGAGAATCCCTCCGAGAGTATTTCTGGACGATCGAGAATCCCTCCGAGAGTATTTCTCGACGATGGAGAATCCCTCCGAGAGTATTTCTCGACGATGGAGTACCACTCCGAGAGTATTTCTCGACGATCGAGAATCCCTCCGAGAGTATTTCTCGACGATCGATATTCCCTCCGAGAGTATTTCTCGACGACCGAGAATCCCTCCGACACTCAAACACGCGATGTCAATAACCTAGTAGACTCTTAAACTTATAGCTTAGTCAAAAATTCACGTTCGGCAAACACCGAGAAAAGCAATACAAACTCTGTATGTGTGTCTTACTTTTTTGTATTGTCGCTATTGCCGCCGTAGCATTCTAAGGACGCGGTTGCACGAGTCCGGGGAAACATATTGCGAATTACCATTGTCGTTGTTGTCGACGGGAATTTTTGCTCTCCGGATGTCTCCACGAGTTCTTCGTTGCCAACGTAAAATAATGGTAATGTAAAATTGGGTTATGTAAACAATAACTTGTTGCGCTCGACGACCGTCTGAAGTTGCGCGCTTAAAGTCTCTAATAACCTCCGTCGAAATTGGCACATTAAATCGTTATTTTCTCAAAAACGGCTTATTTTTGGGACTTGTGCCCATTACGACTTTTGATCAGGAGACTACAAACTACAACATATCAAAATTTCAGCCAATTTGCCGAAAACCAGAATCCCATATGATTCCTCCGGGGACCTTTAGTAATTTCTATAGATAATCAAGTATATTCAGCAATAACAGTATAATAAAATATATAAATAAATAAATCAATACATATTCCCAATAAAAGGATCAAAGCATTAGTAGTTTTTACTTATATACAATTTCTCTCAATGTACCAGCACCTTGACCATCAAAGAAAACCACTTTTAATCATCGCTTACCTCGGGTTTCTGCGTGTTGATGCTGTTGAGCGCCACATTATCGGGATTGGGAATATCAATGTCGTCTTCGTCGTCGTCGTTGTCCTCGGGCGAGAATACAGTCTTGTAGGCGATCGAGGCGAGCAGCGAGCCTCCGATCGGTCCGAACCAGTAAATCCAGTGGTGTTCAAAGTTCATGTTCCAGATCGCTGGTGCCAGGGACCTCACGGGATTCATACTGCAGCCGGTGTAGGGGCCAATCGAGGTGGCCAGGGCCGTGACGACCAGGCCGAACTTAATCGCCACGGTGTCGGTGTTCTTGGCGTTCCGCGAATCCCAGATGGCGCACGCTATCAGCATGAGGATGGCCGTGGCTATGCCCTCGAGCAGTAAGCCCTGAGATGGATTCAGAAACTTGACCATGCTCGTCGTACAGAAGTGACCCTCCGTGGCGTTAGCGCTAGATTTTAGATACATCTCGGGAGTTATAACCTGCGATATGCGACAAAAGATGTACTTTTGATTAGTTTCTTGAAAGTTACTGTAATTTGCGTGCTGTAATAATTAGACTGGTTGATGCAATTTAATATTGATAACCAGTTTACAAGCATCTTTGTTTCAATTGATCAGTATAAATTTAAGGGCACCGCAACTTGTGCTAAATTTAGAGAATCAAAGTAAATATTCAAAACTCAACTACTTTTTCTTTTAGACATAGGTAATCAACATTTTTTACATAAAATAGAAGGTTTCAAACCAATTTTAAGTGGCGATAGAATTTATTGTCCTTTTTTTATGTCCCGTAATCCTTTTACAGCAGAAAAATAAAATGTTACCACTATCAATTATATACCACAGGGCCTCTTGATTATCCTGATTACCGAAAGAATTTTTTATTATTACACTAAAATTTTTAGGAAACTTCATTCCGAACATGATTATCCTTGGAATTAGTGTAGCCAAATACAGAAAAGTTATAATAGTAAGTATTCTTTTTATTAGTGAAGTACATAAAAAATTGTAAAAAAATCTATATAGGTTTAAGATTATTGCTGTAATTATAAATTTTTAGAATGAATTTACGAATTTTCAAAAATGTCTGTACTCATTCCAAGAATAATCATGTGTTGGTTATAATCATCTAATAAATAAATAATGTTGAGTAGGGTATAACTGAAATGTAACTAACTTTATTATTTATGGAGTAACAAAACTGAGAATCAGACATAACAAAATGAAGCTAGTCAATTAGGATGCTACGGTGTAAAGCTAGATGTAGATAGCGCATTGATTGTAAGCCAAACTTCTGTGTAGCATATAGGGCTCACACACGTACAGGTTACATTAGTGTGCGTGCTGTAACGTACAAGATGGACTTCCAACCAATGCGCCAGCTACCTCTTGCTTTACACCGTAGTATCACAATAACAATAGAATTCATATTTCGATAAACAAAGCTAGAATAGAACATTCACATTTTTACATCATGTTTTTGAGATTTCCTATCTAGACTAGACCTAGTCATCTGTCACCATGCATAAGTTTATAGAAACTAAAAACTGTGAAATGCATTATCTGGATCTCAGCATTGTAAGCCATAGATACCTGAACACAAGGATACCTCCTTCAAACTGTAGATATATAATATATCTAAACACCAAAATCTACGGAGTCCATCTTCATCGAGCAGTATACCTATTGACAAAAAAAACTACCAACACGGGAAAGTGGCGTCGCTGGTCGACTAGCCCATATGGCCGGTCGAAGCATACATTTTACATAAGGTTTATATGAGAGTCGTAGGTTTTTAGTAAAATAAAAGTTTGTCCTCTTAAAATAATGGTTATCGCTTCAATTGTAAACAGTACTACTTACTAAAACTCATAAATGAGCTTAATCCAAAGATAATGACATTAGACATTGTACCACAGTTTTGGAGAATTTTATTATCTTTCTTCAATAGCAAACAGTCTCCAGTTGCAACAATAACACTTACTTTTATATAAAACACTTTTATTTTAATTTAGAAATAAATCTCCGATGTAAATCCAATGTAAAATGTGTACTCTGACCGGCTATTCGCGTAGTTCACATGATGTCCACTAGTATCGCATTGCAACTTTAAACTCCTAATCTAACTCGTCCTATCTGTACAAAAACCCAGGCACCAAAAAGTACGGAGTGCACTGCCTAGATCTCAACTTCGGTCACCGTAACCGCCTAGACACCTCCTCCTACCAGTACATTAACGTAGAACCTAGAAGCTTTGGAGCGGAGAAGAGGCATAGTTGTGTTTACGTATAACTCGCCGGGTGAGGTTACAGTGGCAACACATCGACTTGTGTCTAAACACATATACGGAGATGTATCTAGACGAATCTAGATACAACCTTGTATCTTCACTATAAACAAACCCTTCAACGTCTAAATCTCTTACGCACAACAGCCGAAGTTAGAATCCCCTGAGCATCATCACCGACAACTTTACATATCTTGACATTGCTGATATGTTTATGAAAATGCAATATAACGAACTTAACCTGCCCTTAATTATTATTATTAATCTTATTATTATATTGGACAGCTAGTAATGGTTAACAGTCACAGTACTTGAAAGACACAACTATCATAATCTATATGTCAGCTGTGATCATGCTTGCATCATCACCAGCCAGCATAACTAGTTGTTGGGTGTAGCTGTTCAGAGCTGTGTAGTCTATACCCTTATTCATACAATCCCTTAATATCCAATCACTAGAATAATTTTATTTGGCATTTTAACATTCAAATTTGTATACCTTTAGCTGATTCTTAACCAGAATTAACCTTGATTTCCAGTTGATTTCTAGGTAGTGGATCTAGCTAGATTATAATGTACCGATCAAAAGATATCGTTAATTTTTTACCAGGATAATATTTTGCATATTGATTGGTATCGATTAAAATGAGATTCCAAACTTTTTCCATTATACGATTTTTATTTTTATGAAGACTTTTATCCGAAATGGTTAATAAATAAAACATGGAAAATCATAGTTGACACTTCTCTAAATTTTTATATTTAAGTTACGTACTTTTCTTAATTACATTAATGATTTATAAAAAAATGCATATTTAGCTTAAGCCACATTGGAATAAAGGATTCTTTCTTGTTCAGTTTGGTTTATATATTTTGTATACCAAAATGAGAAAACAGGTATAAAAAAATGTTAGGCTATAACGTCTACTACAATCCTAATATAGTAATTTTGTGATCAAACTGAATTAGATCGTGATAAACCTGAAATATTATAGAAGGTTTTATAGCTAACTTGAAAGAAGAAAAGAAGAACAAATATACACTGAGTAAGCAAATCTTTAAATTACGTAAACGACTTCTTACTTCTAACATAAACAATAAGCTTTTAAAATCGAATATGAAAATCAGTATTCTTATTTGGAAGTTAAATCTCATAAATTTGTAATTTAAATACCTTTTTTTAACTCTTTTGTCATTCTAGTCATGGGCTATTTTACATAATCGATAATCATCACTTAATTATGATTAGATTAAAAAATATTTCAAACTCTACTCAATATTTCTACTCAATTAAAATCTATTTTATTGAGATTATACATTATATAAAGTGGGTGCGGCATGACGAGCCCCCTCGTTTTTTAATGCAGTGCCCACATAGATTGGTACAGTTCTTGCACACTCTCAATATGTGATAAAGTAGCATAGTACCATTTATATTATTACACAACAACTATTTAAGAAAAAAAACTACCTAGATAAGGAAACAAATAGAGTAGTTTTAAACAAGTTATTATTAAATATTTATAATTTCTAATTTATTTATTAGGTAATAAACTATGTACAATTTGTATTGATAATATGGCTTAACAATGACGTTGTTTTATTGCTTGTTAAGTTTCCCTGCATAGAAAAAAGAAAGATAGGTAAATGAATATTTATAAATACAATTCAGGAAATGATAATTCTTATTTTTATACGCAAAAGGATTATTGAACTGCATTTATAATTTTTTGATGTGCATAGTAAATTCTATTTCATATTGTTCCTAGTTTAAAAAATGTAATTAGTAATTATCTTTACATATACATATTGTTAGATTAATTTAATGAATTAGTGAGATTTCTACTTCAAAAGTAGATAGATCGATAACATACCCTTAGATTCAACAAATAAGAAAACATGTGTTCAACCGGTGCCATAAATATAAATTTTCAGCAAACAATTTACAACATCTAAGATAAGACACCTACGTCTGGATAATTCTCAATGAGCGGCAAGCAAACAAAGTTAAGTCTACCTTCGAAGTATTATCGCGGCACCTCTATTTCACGGTCTAATGTCGCCACCGATTTATTTATTATTCAAGACATATTTCAACCCATCCATCGCGACATCCCTCTCCAAATGTTTGAACAATGCCGTGCGTCGACGATCCTCGCTCGTTATCGCGAGGCCCTCGAGTCGCGTCTCGTCTTTCGTAAAAGTGCAGCTGCCAGAGAGAGCGCAATCGCTACTGGAAATAGCACACGCGCCGCGGGAGCATCACTAGCTATCGGCGCTATCGGGAAGCGCGAAAATTGCGAAATTCGCGTGTTTAACACAGAAGATGCTTCAGATTGCGCAAGGCGCGCCACCGCGCATAAACGTATCGGTTATTATATACACGCTCGTTCGTTATAGGCGCCGATTATGCGGAAAATTCCACTTGTGAATGCACGGGTCAAGGGTCGCGGACACGACGACGGATCGACGTTTTCTGCTGTGGATCTCGCCGATTTCAGCGAATCTTTTTGATTAATACGTAATCGATGTCGCAATCGCGTCGGACGAGACACGCCCGCTCAGACGTTTCACTCGCTGACGTCACGCAAAGTGACATTACCATTTCTTTTTTTTTTGTTCAACCGTCGAGAACTGATAATCTCATATTTTACTTTCGGTTTTTATTTCTTGATATGAGAGTCGTACGAGACTAAAGATTGTAAAAATTATCATCTCAGACTGTATACGAATGTCGGAGAATATAAGCCGCGAAGATGAAATATTCTTTTTTAAATCGACAGGAAATATCTTTGAAAACATTTGTGTTCAAGAAAAGTCTATCATATCATTATCTTATAAATATGATTTATAGGTCCCGTGGTAGTATACATCATAGTGGCATTTCAGAAAGGAGAATACCCAATAACGATATGGTGACTAGCCAAAAAGTACAGTCTTTATTAACATATTTTTATGTAAAGAATAAATAAAGGACAACGTAGAACAAATAAATGCACCTCATACTAAGATATCTGAAAAAATCCAAGTTTGTCTGGAAAGTTACACACCAAGACTTATATAATAAGCTACAAATTGAAGAAGCATTTCTAAGAAAATCTGTATTTACAAAAGTATAGTAAATATTTTAAGGTGACCCGAAACCCACCCGTCGCGAACAATTATGACGACCCACTTTTTTCATTTAATTTTCAACTTTGAGTAAATATATCTTTGAAACGCTGTTGTCCCAATCAAAAACAACAACTTTTCTGAGAAATATTTTCTTAATATTAAAGAATAAATGTAAAAAGTGATTCCCCGTATTTGCTGAGCATGAAGGTTTTACATCACCTTAAAGAGAAAGATAAGTTTATATTGTTTTGTATTTTAAAATGATTCTTTATTATTGTAGTTTTCTGTAGTATATATAATAAAAAAAACTGTGTTATATATTATACTTGGGTTGTTACGTGATATTTTTCATTTCATATTCTAATAGTTTGTGCAAAAAAAATCAGGTCGTGATTTTTCTTTATTCATTTTGACGCAAATGGCAGTAAATACAACAAGTTGAAATTTGCGCGACCTCACACATGTACTAAACAGAAATGTCCACATGGGTGATTTTCAGTGAACTGTCAAATTTGAGGACCGCAAATTCTCAATTTTTATAATTTAGTTAAAAAGGTGTAGTATTGTATTACGTCACACTGAAAATCATCAATCGAATATACTCCGTGAAATAGATTTCGATTAGACTTTGAAAAGAATTAAATCAAGCACCCGTAATTTTACCCAATGGAATATTGTTCAATATATAATTTTAGTAAGAAATAGTACATCTACTTCTTATAGTAATTCTACAAAAATTTGAGGTTGAGAATTGACCGATAAAGCAACTAAAAGTAAGTCTACAATAATTTGAGGTAGAAAAATGACCGAAAAAGTAACTAATAGTAGATGATGGTAATAGTTTTAATTTAAGGTTTACTTCATATAAAAATATTAATTTATTACGAAGTTATGACCAATTAAATATTAAACATGTAAAAATGCGTAAAATATCACCAAGATTAAAACTTGTATACAGTACTATATTGTATTCGTCATTATATTTGATTGTTCCTTATATTAAAATCCAGCGCGAGATATCGAATCTAGAAAGATGTATCGAATTTTCGACTTCTAATTTCGATATTTTGATTTACAAAAAAAAATTGAATGTGCGGAAAGATAACCTCGGCGCGCGGAGCGCGCCATCATCTTCTCTAGTTTATAATAAAACTTGAGATTAAATTAATATTTATACGAAACAAATCTGAAATTTAAGCTCTATCAATGTACTTTTATTAACTTGTTGATCATTTTGCTAGCGCAAATTGGCTATTCGTTTATTGAGAATTATATTTGACTAATTATGGAACTAAATATCTCAAATATTAGTTTATGATAGTAAATATTTTTAAAGCTAAATACTAAAAATTGTACTTGTTTTCATAAGTAGCTTTTAATTTTAAACTAAATTTAGTAATTGCATATTACGATGATAATAATTATCAATCTACTAACCTTGAGTAAACCAAATCCAAGTATACCGCCGACAGCTTGCGCCACAAAATATAACAACCCTACTTTAATGGTCTTCCTGCCAAGCACCACTGCACCAACTGTAATCGCTGGGTTTACGTGCGCTTCACTGATGTGCCCAAAACACTGAAATATTAACGAATTGTGTTATTCGAAAGGAATATTTTAGGCTAATATTAGTGAATTCGAAATTCTTATATCTATTGAAATATAACAGATCACTTAAATTAAAATAAATCCAATTTCACAGATTGATAAAGGTGGTGCTAATTACGTTATT
Source organism: Gastracanthus pulcherrimus (assembly GCA_949152435.1). Lineage (NCBI taxonomy): Eukaryota > Metazoa > Arthropoda > Insecta > Hymenoptera > Pteromalidae > Gastracanthus > Gastracanthus pulcherrimus. The sequence continues at coordinate 183,225,080 of OX424572.1, forward strand.
GCAAGTAATAAACGAAATCTGGATAAAGCTTTCATCGACAGAATCACGGGAGAGTCAAATTAAATTCGCTGCCGTTGACACTGTTGGCACCGCGTCACGTCACATCGCAGGAATGATAAGAACGAAATAAATTAAACTTATGTGTCTATTTTTATTTCGCGTATATCAGTATTTATCTAGGAATTTTGGACTGTTAAAGTATAAAAAAAATTGAAAATAAATAAATCTCTATTATAATATTTATTGATTTTAATATTATATTTTTAAATATGATTATTTAAACAAAAAAAAATAAAAATTAATACGCGGCTTAACAAAATTAATATGTAATACAAAGGGTATAGCCGTATAAGCAGGTCAAATCTGCCCCAATGGAAATTAACCCATTTCTTCCCAAGCGGCCATTTTATAGTCGATTGGTTATTTGACTAAAAAATTGTCGAAAAAAAAATAATAATAACCAATAGCACTTTTCTGAAGTAAAATTGTCCGCTCTTTCCGATTCTGAAGTTAGAATTTTGAAATTTCCGTTGGAAAATTTCAAAATGGCTGTTTTAGGCAAAAAACCAATCGACTATAAAATGGCCGCTTGGGAAGAAATGGGTTAAGCGGGGAATACCTATGCCATTGTTTTCTACATAAAAAAAGAACATTTTACTTTAAGTTTCAGCTCCTAAGGTGCTAAGTACGGACGTATCAGCAATTTCTTTTTGAAAAAAAACTGAAAAAATTCAAGAAAACGTATTTTTATGCTCTGAAAATACAATGTGACATGAGAAAAGTTAGCCAAATTTAAGGGTGAGTTTAGAAAGCCAAAAGAATGTGTTAAATTTCAGTTTTTGTATTTTAAAATGGCACTATTGGCATCTAGGCACTGACAAGAAAAATTTCTTCAGATTTTTATGAAATGCGTACTTATGTGGGAATTTTTTTCAGATCAAATGCCTTTGACCTGTCAGAGTAAAAAATCACCAAAGTTTAAAAAAGAACCTTAGGAGCACCTTTATTACAATATTGTGCGCAGTATGTGTGAAGATTCTAAAACTTTTTTATTCATTAAACTAAATAAATATATGTACATTATTTTTTAGTAGACTAATTTTAATACATGTTAGTCAGAAAGAGCTTATAGATACGTTACTATATCATAAAAATGAATATAGTAAAAAAATACGTCCCTTGGATACTATTTAAAGTAAATAATACATCATGTGCATTCATTACTTACTGTTTATGTCTATATTTGCGAGTATACAAAAGACTTATTTATACAAACTCTAATAAAGAACGCGAGTATGATGGAAATTTGTTTGAATAAGATTAAAACTTTTATGCGATTAAGGACTATTTATATTATTTACTCACCTGGATGACTATCATAACTGCTAAACCAAAGTTTAATGTCACTTGAAGGTGAGGTGGTGCAATGCCAGTAAATCCACCGATACCTCCCATGCATCCTAAGAAGAGCAGCATGGCAGTTCCTAATAACTCAGCAAGTGCAGCTACGGCTAGGTTCTTAATCTTAACATCTTCTATCGTAACCATCCTTCTGAATCCTGAAATAAATAGTATTAAGATAAAATAAATACTGATTCTTTAATTGAAAAATGAAATAGTTTTCTGGATGTATCAAATTATTGGCATGCATACATTTTAGTTACAATGTTTTTTTTAATTGTTACCTGAATTATCTGAAAAATTGTATTAATTATTCCTCTATATATTATCGTTTTTATGTATACTTCATCATAAGTATATCTATAATAAAAGATATAATATGTTTTAATAATCAAACTTTCCTCTAACCCGTTTTCGTTTTTATCAATTATCTTTATGTATTTTGAAATTATTGCATGATTTAGACTCCCGTATATATAAACCTTATTTATTTTACGTAAAATTTGGTGATGCAAAAAATATTATCGTATTCTGCATCAAATTCTCTTTTAAAAACAGACGAACTACTCAAGTACTTTATCGCTTATAGTTCTTGAGATAAGAATACATTTATTTTGAGAAAAATGAAAAAAATGCAAATAATCAAATTTTTCAGTTTGGCATAAATTCTGAACCAATAGAGGTAGGGGTTTGAAACTTATTTTACATATTTTGGGTATGTAATACATCATTTTCTTGAAGTTTCAGAGGTTTTCAATTTTTCATTTGCTCACTTGACGTGGAATCACCCATATATAAGTTAAATATAATTTTTAAAATCAGGTATTCGGAACGATAATTTATTGTAGAATATCACCTGCCAAAAAATTGAAGGCAAGCGTTTATACATTGATTCTTTAGTCACATCGTCTTAATATCGTTACATATATTATCAAGTATCCAATCAAGTATCAAATAATACATGCAATTACGGAGAAAAAATCTTATCAAATCCCTTATAAACTCAAAACTTTACTGACGTAATCTTAATTTTTATATTTTATACCTATATTATGTAATATTTTAAATTTTTATTTTTAATTATTTCACTTAAGAATTTTCTTCACTGCGCAAATGAAGTAGATAATGTTTAATTATACAATACAATTATTTAAGTGCAATAAATCAGGTATGATAAAATAACGCGTTAAAATACTAAACGATTATTATAATGATATAAAACCGAAGAATCTTCCATCCACAGAAGCGATAAAATGCATTCCTACATTCTATTTAAAATTACCGCTTTCTTTATCGCAAGGACACAGCTACGTAAATACAGTGCGAGCTTCCCCACTCAGAATCAATTGAAATATCGAGAAACAGTCAAAAAGAAAAGCACGGCCGAGCGCAGAAGCCTTGAAAAGCTCGCGCGGAGTCATGAAACTATATATATTTATAGATAACTATATATATATATATATATCGAATTCAAGTCCGGGTGCTCGAGGGATCGGCAGCCAGCTGAGAAGGGAAAATAAAAGTTGCCCCGTTGCCGCAACGGTCGCGACTATACACATACACCTATACTAGAAGAAGGGGGGATTGCGCCGTAGCGGTCGAAGAACACAACCACGGCTCTTTTCGAAAGAGAGACAGAGAGCGAAAAAGTGGATAGAACTTCTTCCAGTTTGTCCGCAGAACGAAAACGAAGGAGAGAGACAAAGAGAGAGAGAGAGAGGTAGAGAACGATAGATAGAGAGAATTTTCAGCTCCGCGGACTGCAATAGACGCGAAAGTATAAAGGCAGCGCGCGGTCGCGAATGAATTTCACCGATGCGAAAATAGTTTTTCCCTCCACTTTCTAAGCTCTTTTTCCCGCTGTATATTCTTTTCGCGGCGGTCGTAGCGAGCGACCGAGTTTCTGTTCTCAACTAAATGCCTGTGTGCAACCCTTAGCTCTTAACTTCTTTTTATCTTTACTTATTTCTTCTCGGCGTGTGTATGCTGAATTTTCATTGTATTCTGACTTTTTGCACAGCTTATTTGTAATGCGCAAGCAATCTTTATGAATCTGAAGTGCAGTATCAACAAAGTTGACAGCATATATTTTTTCTTTGGTGAATTTCTATTGCATAAAAGAATTATGTAAAGGAATGTGTGTATATATGTTCACGACATGAACAAGCGATTGTGAAACTAGGGTAGCTTTCAATATTGTTTGCTGTACTAAGTACCAACGTATACGTAAATCATCTTTAAACTCAAAGCATAAAAACATTTATTACAAAAAGTGTAAAAGATAAAAATTAGACAAGCGAAATTAAAAAATAGAATTTATATTTAGGATAGTCAATTAAAATTTATGAACTGATTCCGCTTTGGTTTTCTGATATCTAATTTTTAAAAACAATTCTTAGTAAATTTTAGCATATTCATAACTTTATGAAAAACATTTTTTATACACTGCATTAATTCTCGTGAATATGCATATCAAATTTATATGCCCTCTTTTTTTAAATATCAATAGTAAAATGCTGTCTTAGCACTGAATTAGCACTTGGCTTTCTCAAAGAGGTCTTTTAGATTCTTTTTTAATGTTTCAGAAATGTTGCTGCAATGAGTTTTTTAAATCTAGAAACGGTCCTATACCTTCATTGTTCAAATTTCAAACTACTACAAAATACCCTGCCCCTTTTTATAAAGGAATTTTTTGGACCCCAGGCGATTAGTTGATGAGACAGCCCCAGAATTCTGGTTATTGTTTTTGTGAAATTAATTTAAACCTTTATTTTAAAGATTGCAAAATTAAAGAATCAATGTTGAATAAAAGAACTTAAATTATTTGCCATTTTGAGGTGGAAATCTGTGTTTTAATAAGTTATTTGACTTTACATCAAATTTTACTAAAATAGAAAATAAATCAGAAATAGCACGAGACACAGCTTCATGAATAAAGTAACACTGACCCTAGCAGGTTTATCGATGGATTGACGTGATCATTTTTAACTAAATTTATTACCGAAAGATAAGCATATTTCTAGCTAATTTCTGGATAAAAATCAGTTAAGATAATCAAAGTGTCGAGGCATCGAAGAAAGAATCATAAAGTTATTTTTTTCTTTAAATACTTTAGTACTGCAAATTAAATAATTATAATTCAATCTTGATATTTAAGAAGTTACACCAATCACCGCTTTAGACAGACAATTCTTATGAATTGTTAGCAGCGAGAGTGTTAACCTGAACTTTTCAATAATAAAGCTATACAGATAAATAATTTCTTAAAAATAATTGTATGCTATAATTATAATATATATCGTTTTTGCTTTCTCCTTAAGAAAGCTTTGTAATAGTAAAAAAAATTTTTTGCTTAAAACATGTTAGAAACATGTTTTTAGACACAAGAAGTTAAAATACACTATTTTTAGAAAATGTCCGTATGAATGTGTGTGTGTATATGAATGTCTATATACCTCTGTCTCTCGAGTAATCCATGGTTAAATTACCCGATTCAGGGCTCATTGGATTTGTTTTTTTAAGGAAGGCGGCTGAAATTTTTTTTTTGTATTTTTCGATGTTTTTTTTTATAGTGGTTTTACGATTTTTGAGTTTTAGTTTTTCTTTTTCTTGTATGTTTAAAATAATATTATCTATTCATTTTAAATGCATTTTAAAGAGCATAAAATTGTCTATCTTTTCCGACCCGACATTAAAAAAAAGTCATTTCCCTGTTTACATTATACACGGAAATGTTGTTTTTTGTTGAAACGGCCATATCTGTGAAAAATATGAAGGAAAATATTTGAAAATTTTTGCGGTGATTAGGAATATGACAAAGAATATACTATAAAATTTTCAAGTTATTTTCCTTTCTTTTTCTAAGAAAAAAATCATTTTGTGAAAAGAATCGATTTTTTGTCGTCCATTTACTTGAGTAAAACAACTTTAATTTGTCTGAAAATTTCCAGAAAAGTAGCTTTTAGTAAGGGCTTGGCTAAGTTCTTTGCCCAGATCATGAGGACTTTTATTTTTCATGATATTTAAGGTTATGTCTATTTTAAAAACAAATTTTGATCGCTCATATCTCGAGTCGGTGCGGTCATTTTTTGTCAACCATGACTCATTGTTTTCGTTTCTTAATAAGAATTCGGAATTACAAAGAAATTTTAAAATTTATCGACTCGATTTTGTTTTATAATGATCTTTCTATTTTACGATATTCAGAAATCGATGAAGTAAATTTTTTTGGTATCTAGAAGTAATATGATCGATTCAGTGTAAATGCATTTGAAAGAGTATAACATTTTTGGCTATACTATATTTTTTTAAGACTCATCAATTCGTTTTTGTTTTATTATTTATTTTCATTTTTAAGATTTTTAAAAAATTTTTAAAATCAATTATATTTGATTGAAAGTTGATTATTGGGTATTTTTGGGGTTGGGTTGCTATACATTGGATTGATTATGCATTTCTTAACAAAAATACTAAATTCAAAATGGTGGATTTAAGTTTTAATACAAATCGAATTTACTTGACGTTTATTAATTTGGATACTTCGGAGTCGTTATGTAATTTTTTGTCCACAATGATGATGATACTGATAATGATAATGATAATGATAATGATAATGATAATAATAATGATAATGATAATGATAATGATAATGATAATGATAATGATAATGATAATGATAATGATAATGATAATGATAATAATAATCAAAATGATAAAATGATTTAAACGGTTATATTTCGGTAAGATATAGCAATTTAAAAATAATTTATAAGAGCAAAGAATTTCATATTGAAACAATTGATTTAGTTGGAGGAAGATAAGTGCCAATGAATTGGTAGCGGTTTTTATTTCTATGTCGTTCTACGCTATTATAATTTATTTAATGTATAATATAAATATAAATTTTATATCGGTTATAAAAAATTATTACTATTAGCTAAAAATTATCTAGAAATTAGCTAGTAAACATATTTTAACTGGTTGTTAGCTAATACGTTAAGAAATATGCTAATTTATAAAAAATATCTCGTTTAATAGCTATGGCTAATAACCAGCTAAGATTTCTATGAGGATGTGGAAGATTCAATTTTTACAAAAGCTTTTAGCCCTATCATCTGATCTTCCATACACTATTGCTATAAAAAGAAAAACTATACATAAAATATCAATAATAATATTTTGATGCGGCTTTATAATATTTACTCCTTGTTTTTATTGTTTTTAATACACTTTTCCAAAAGTTTTTTACATGAAATTTCTATTATTTTAGATCAGTTAAGTGAATTGATATTAAAAAAAACTATAATTTTTCTTTATACATCAGGCTCAAAATTTCGATCTTTGCTAATGATAAATCAGGATCTACAAGGGATTTTTGTCACCTATTAAATCGGACTGCCGGGGATTTGAATTCATATCTTCAGATCGTCCTCATCTTAGAAAGCAAACGTATTGATAACTGAGCTATTATGACCGTTGCATTTTTATAACTAATTTTTAATGTCGTGTAATGTCATTGATATTCACCAAAAATCATTTTAACATTTCTAGAATGTTATATTCGTGGCATATTACATTCTAAATATTTAATTGTTCATTGTTAAAGTTATGTTAAACCCCCCTGTAACCCGTAAATACGGGAAACCACTTTTTTCATTTAATTTTCAATTTACAGAAAAATATTTCTCTGGAGCGTTGTTGATTTTAATTGAGGCAATAACGTTACAGAAAGGTATTTACTAAAAATTGAATATTAAATGAAAAAAGTGGGTCCTTGCAAATGCCTGAAGGGGTGAGTTTAGCATCACCTTAATAAAATTTAAAAAAATAAGTTACATTTCATTTTGTTTTGAAATGTACCCTTTAAATTGCATAAAAATTAAAACCTACCAATTTCATGTAGCATTTCCAAGACAATGTTATTTCCGTTTCTCCCGCAAATTTGCATGCGATCTGATGCAGAAGAACAAACAGTATTGATCAGTAAATTATAAATGCATGCGTAAGAACAAATAGTATTGATCAGAAAATTATTAATGCTTGCAATTGTCGACAATGGTCTGATCTTTTAGTTCATTGTTGCAGTGTTCGTGCACAGTTGCATTTTCACTATCTGCAAGCTGCTGCTACTGATGCTGTTACTGAACAGAGCCAGACTTCTGATAATACATTTTTTTATTTCGCTGAAGTATCCAGTTGGGAATAGATAATAACTAATAGTTATGAATTCATACATGCTACAAAGAAGTTTTTACGCAAATATAACGAAAACTTGTTCATTTTTACCGCGAATGGAATTGTTTGATTTTCTTGCAAATGCTATATTTTAATGTCACGTGACAAATGACAAAATAGAAAGTGCTGTGAAAATATGTTAATTTATAATGAAAACATAAAATTGAACCAATTGTAAAAGACCACATTATTTTTATATTTAAGGAATGATAGACAACATTTTAAAAACATTATAGATTTTTACAATGCTATAAAAATTTAATCATTACACAAAACATTATAAAACTTTATAAAACTCAACAGTTTTTAAAATTTCTGAATTATTTTAAAATGCATTATTATAATCACGTCATATCAATGGTTTTATTGCACAATTAATTCTCGTATTTAAACGTGTCTCAAGTACACGAGAAAATTGATATGAAATTAATTATCGCTGAAAATGACATTAACTAGATTAGGAAAAAATAATTGTGAGAAACTATATTGCATGTACAATAAAATAGCTCATAAATATGGAAATTCTCATATAATCATCTCTTTGGGTTATTTTAAGATTACTAAAACATTTTATTAATGCTCAAGCAGGATATGTGGCAACTTGTACACATACACTGAATCACTAATCAGCACAGTTAGCATATTGAATAGGTTTTTTCCCATCGTTGAGTACAGCATCAGAACATTTAATGATAGGAATTAAATTGAAAATTTAAAATAGTTTTCAATTATTATCAGCTTATAAATTAAGACAATTTATAAGTTAATATAAAGACAAATACTTATAAAAGATTAAGATTTTTAATTATGAATTACTGTATTTTAAATCAATGAATATTTAATTTAAAAAACTATAATTCTTAAAATGTATCAATAATTAAAAACAAGATTAATAAAAAGATGTACATATAATTTCGTTACAAAAATTGTCAGTTCTTTTAGAATTGTTATTTTTTGATTGTATTTTAGTGTCGTAAAATTGTGTAGTTATAGGCTTATTCGTTTACACATTAAAAATTTCGAGTTTTTTCTGACAGGTATTTCCATACCAGTTCATTTCAACTTACTTAACGCGGATATACCATTTCAGGGATATCTTGTATACAGTAACTTTAAATGCTTTTACTTCGGGATTTAAAGTAATTAAGTATCAAATATCATAATATTTTCTTTTGTCTTATATTTAGCCAACAACAAGTTTTAACCTTTGTTTTGATAACATTATTATTTGATAGTCTTATTAGCGTACTTTTAAATTTCCAAAATAGGATAATGTAAGGAAAAATTATTGATCATAACAATTTCTTTTCAATTTCAATGTGTATGTACATTTTCTTAGAGGAATTCATTGAACAATAAATTTTTGTTTGCAAATGCAAAACTTCCCCGTTAGTAATTTTAAATAATATCAACAAAACAAGTTTATGGACCAAAATAGCAAAAGTTATAATTCATCTGCCTCCATTTTCATATTAGCTATTATGCATAATGTGAACTCATTTCTTTTGCCTCATTAAAGTATAAAAACTGGTTTTCTTCATGAAATTTAAAAAATATAAACAAGTACCTATGTTTGTAAAAGTGTTTTGAATAATATTTTGATTAACAAACTTACAAAAAAGGATTCACAATATCAATAAGTATAAAGTGAGGTGCAGCAAACAATTTTCTTTAAAAGTGAAAACTTTTATAATTGACTTTATAACTAATATGTAACTACTTTATAACTATGCCCAAACCCTTCTCGTCGAAACTGGTTGTGCATTCTCTTTGCGATTATGTGTACGTATATATTTAATCGGGACCTCTCCCCGCCGCACCAGACCGGATTCCCAGTCCTTGAATGAAATTTTTACATAACCTCGCGCGAGTCCTGCCCCTCATTTCTGCGCGCTGAAATGTCTGCTGCAGCGATTCTCAATGAACACCGGCGTCTAGATGATTCGCGGATCATTACTTCTTTGTCTTCTTGACAATGTTTGATGGTAAGAAACTTATAGTACTAAATATTTTATTAATTTCCTTGTTCATTTATTTGTTTATGTTCTATTAAAAATCTTTATTTAACATAAGATTAAATATAGAAATGATTTTAAATACATTAATAATTGAACTGTCTAAAACCCAATCGAATCACTACTTAAAAAGTTCTTGCAATTGTAAAGTTACATGAATATATTAATAAATTAAATAAATTGATGTTATCAATGAAGTTGTATATTTATTTATTAAAAAATTAAATAAAATTATATAGTTTAATTATATATTATTTTATTTAATTTTTTAATAAATAAATATACAACTTCATTGATAACATCAATTTATTTAATTTATTAATATATTCATGTAACTTTACAATTGCAAGAACTTTTTAAGTAACTTTAAGTTTTAACTTTTAGTTTAATTATATATTTACTGTTTATAGTTTAATTACAATTATCCGAAAGCTGAATATAATGAATCCTATATTATTTGTATAGTAGGAATAATTATTTCATTTCAATTGCTAATTATTAGTCTAAAAATTTTTCAAATGCGAAGTTGAATGACGACTTAAAACTCCAGGTAGGTATGTAATAACGTAACTGAGCCTATTGAAGAGAGGCGTGTACAAATCGCAAAAAAAAACAATTTATGTGCATTGCTACTATTTTTCTCGTACGATATGGTTGTTAATAAATTCAATGACCAAGTTGTTAGGGATATTGTGTATGTGTTAATCAATGCCTATTCGCGCGAATCGATATTCAAATCGAACGATTTTACTTTTTTTCCTCGTAAACAGTATTTATGAAAACAACAGAATCGTAATGTATACCTACATTAATAAGTAAGGTCGTCTATTGTATGTATTTAAAAATCTTGTATCGGGACCAATTTTATTTAATTTTCGAATTAAATAGAAAAGGTATTAACGCGCATTAAAATGATTACTCTGCAGTGTGTTTGTTTTTTAAATCGAGATATTCGCACACTTCATGTTATAATCATACACTTGTTCAAAAAAGCTCGAGTGAAAAACAAATTCATAAATTTTTGTAGAAGTCTTTGACGTAAGTTTAATTTTAAACGATGATCATACAAGTTTTTGAGTTGACCCATGACTATCGGACTAAATAGAAGCTTGAGTGTTTATATGTGAGACAGTTTTAAATTTTGTTAGGTACACACTAAAAATATCTGGCGCCGCCGAGGCCGTTGTCAAAATCATCCAGATCAAATTTCCAATTGTCGAAGAAAAAATCTTGCTTTTTGTTAGTCGCGATATACCAAAATATCTGAATTTTAACTAAGAAAATATTTTGCAAACACTGATTGTACATTGAACGTAACCTTAAAAATTCAAAATAAATTAAATCAACAAATATTTTTAGTGAACATTGTTATTCTTATTTCTTCCTTGTTACGAGTAAATATTATTACGAATTTTGTTTAAAAATATTAAATAAAGAACTATTTTATTTTTAAATACCTACATGTTTTCCTACAATCTTTAGCTATGAAAGTTACAATGATTAAAATTTAGCTGATTAAACATTTTATTTTTTTAAGAAAACAAACTGTACCGCAAGTACAATGCAAACGTAATTTATTTATAAATTTAATAAATACTTGTTTTCGAACTAATGAAATACAGCTTTAATAATATTTATTCCCCGAGTTCTCAAGCTGACATCCATTTTAATTAGTCAATATCTTTCCAGATATAATACCGCATATCTCACGTCTCCCAATATTCAAAATAATTATTCATAAATCAATTTAAAAAATACTTATTATTTATGTATTGTTACAAGTAAATATTATTATACGATATTCATTAAAAAATAATTCAATTTTATTTTTATAAGCTCATGTTTTCTAACAATCCAGCCATACCTGCAGGTTATAGTTATTGAAATTTCGGAACCGAATTCATTATAAAAATATATTTATTTTTCGAGCAAGTATAATCCAGCTTTAAAAAAGTAATAAGTAATTTCGAAAATTCCTAGCTAAAATCCACTTCAATTTAGTAGTTGCCTATCCATTAGATATGACACCTCGCGCATCTCTTATAACCTTCGCTGTCAATCTCCGCCTTCGTCCTACTAAAAACGATCTACAACCGGTACAATCTTCGCACACCATCCTATCGTCGAATTACCCATCCTGTACTCAAGAAGTCGTAATAAAGCCGCCGTGCATCGAGCAAACCTGACATGCACGTGACGTAGCCCGCGTGCAGCGCGCGCGCGATATCGCCAAATGAAGCTTTAATCTGACGGGCCATTGCGTCGGCAGCGATGCCATCGACTAATTTCGGGCGTGAGATTACGCGGCAATTAGCCGATACGCACATAGACGGAGAGCAGAGTAATCCGCCCTATTACATGGAAAAGACGAGCGGGCGCTTGCATCCAATGGCATGCATCTCGCGAGCTGCATGCAGCTTCCGCGTTGCACCTTCCAATTTGCCTTCGGGCCGCGCGAGTTTCAGCGAGAGGCAAGGTCGCGGGCAGTAAAGTTGCACTTGCGCGACGGCGGTAACGAAGTGCGTCCGTTCGCGAGACACTGTCATGGTCGTTCGCGAGCTGCGCTGGCTGACGACGACGAAGACGACGATGATGATGATTGGAAAAGTGTTTTGAGGGTAAACAAGCGACAGGTCCTAGGCCGCGCGACCTCATGCGTCTGCCGCGTTTCCGGACTAATTACTTCGTATCGGGGAATGATTCTGGTTGATTTTAATTTTGAACAGTGTCTGTTGGTATACGATAACGTAGACGTCGTTGTTTGATCTGAATTAGGGGATTACCTGACACCTGTTCGAATTTCTGGCTTTATGAAATTTGTCATTTGTACGTATTAAATTGAATTTTAGAGAAACAAATACTTCTTTAGTACAAAATTATACATTCAAATTTCTAAATAATATATTATTAAGTAAATCTTTTTGAAATGCACTTTTGCACAGGTTTGAAATAGTTACCAAAAGTTTTTATTTATTTTTTTACATTTTAACGCGCATGTACACCCTCCGCATAATTCTTCTTGCGGAACGCGTATCTGATTTTTAAATATCGTCTAATGTGAGTTCTCACAAAAAAGGAATAAACATAACCACTCATGTTGTGTTATTTCAAATATTTTGAATTCGCGTTTCGCAAGTCGAATTATGCGGAGGGTGTACATACTATATGTAAAAAGTGGACAACGTATGACAGTAATGGCGACTTGTATAATGTTTAGCGAGAATTCGAGAAAACTTTAATAACAAATTAATGAAAGTTTATTTGCAAGTGTCATATGATTATCTCACTTGTCGAGATCCCTTTGTATATGTTCTAAATTTTATAAACGTAATCTTTATTTTGTTTTCAATATATTTAAGTTTGCTTAATTAGAGACTGTTGTAGTATGAGAAAAATACATAAATATTAGATAAATTTGTGTAGATATGTGAAAAATAAATATGTTATAGATATGATTTAATTTAAAAATGGAATATGAATATGGATGATTCCACGTCAAGTGAGCAAGTGGAAAATTTTAATACTCTGAAACTTTCATAAAATGAGGTATTTTATACTCAAAGTATATAAAAAGAATTTCAAATCCTTACCTGGATTGGTTCAGGATTTATGCCAAGCTGAAAAGCATGATTATTTGCATTATTTTAATTTTTCTAAAAATGTATGTATTTTTATCTCGAGATCTATAAAAGATAAAGTACTTTAGTCCGTATGTTTTGGAAAAAGAATTTGATGCAGAATATGATAATATTTTTTGCATCACCAAATTTGATGATTTGGTTGTTCCAAATTTCTGCCCAGACTCTGATGAAATTTTAAGCTCAACGCCACAAGCAATTTTTGTTGAAAAAAAAATTCAATGATAGTTTTATATGTATATTTTAAAATAAGGCAAGATTTAGAAGATACTATAACTCAGATACGAGAATAAAATAAAAGAAATTGGGTTATTTTAACCGAAACAAATTTATATGTTAAATCCCATAAGAACCGGCATTTGGTAAAGTAAACTAAATTCTTTTATTTTTTTCTCGTAACTGATTTATACCATTAGTACCATTCTAAATCTTGTTTTATCTTAAAAATATATATATAAAAGTACGATTAAAAATTTGTTCAGAAAAATTGCTTGTGGCGCTCAGCTTAAAATTTCATCGGTGTCTGGGCAGAAATTTGGGCCAATCAAAATCATCAAATTTGGTGATGCAAAAAATATGATCATACTCTGCGTCAAATTCTTTTTCCAAAACACACGGACTAAAGTACTTTATCTTTTATAGATCTCGAGATAAAAATACATACAGTTTGAGAAAAATGAAAATAATGCAAATAATCATGCTTTTCAACTTGGCATAAATCCTGAACCAATAGAGGTACGGGTTTGAAATTCTTTAATAATATTTTGGGTATAAAATACCTCATTTTCTGAAAGTTTCGGAGTATTAAAATTTTTCACTTGCTCACTTGACGTGGAATCAACCATATATACTCAATATTTTACGTACTTACTTTTATACATAAATAGAAAAAATAACTAGTATATTTATTAATTCATTTATCTATAATATACAAATACAAAGCGGTCGTTGCCCTTTGCTATCGAGAAACAAATATTTTCTCAGCGAATCTGGCAATAGACGTACATGTACGTACATGTACATATCTCTAGACGTGTCAAGTACAACGTAATCTCTAATTGATATGTCCAAAAAAACTTAAGTAGTAAAATATTAATTTATTTTATCAGCAAATGTCAAGATGTATACATTTATGATTTGTTATCCATTATCGGAGCAAAGACTGTGTTTATTTCTGAAAATTAAAACAATAAGTATAAATATTTAAAACGCTCCTACAGAAAATATAATATCTTAAGAGTATTTAAAAGTTTGGTAATGGCAAACATCTCATTTAGGTAGCGCATAGTTCTCTCAATTATAAAAAACAAACTTTTAACATCGAGGATCACTTGCCACGCCGTTTTAAGGTCAATTCTTTAAAAATGTCATTTTTATATCTTTTACGACTGTTCTTGTACCAGAGTACACTTAAACTTTATATTGTGACATTCTACTTGATTTGTCAACGGTTAAAAACGAATTCGTAATGCTATTTTTTTTAAGTATAATAAAATATAAAAATGACTAATCAGATTTTTTTATCAGTTACTATTAGTTAGTTTAGTTAGTTAGTTTGTTTAGTTTCTACTTTGTTTTTCTTAATAAAATAACATACAATTCTGTGTTAATCATTTTTAACAAATAATGTATGTTTTTTTTTTAACCGTGTCCTAGATTATAATTAATATGTTACAAGTTTGATTTTCATAATTCAGAAAATCACGCGCTTCCTAATTGATGAGTGTGCCATTACCAAATTTTAAAATACTCATCAGTGTGACTAAGATCATATGAAACTTAAACTTTTCTCAGAATAATCAGAGCTGGTATAGTAGGCTTTTACCAGCATAATTAATTCAAGTGAACCTAGAAGAAATCGTTGGTGCCCTTAGATATACAAGAAATGTATAAATGCTTTCTCAAAGAGAGGTTCTGACAAATCGAGTTTCAAATTGTATAACGAAAATTTGTTTTAAATTAAGTAATGCTAAAATTAACTCATTAGATAAAAGCGTTTCAGTATTGTCCTCCTCAACATCTTTTTCTACAACACATATACTGTAGGATTTTTGGCACCCCAAAATAACTCATAGAGCGAGATTTCGTCTAGGTGGTTACATTACCTGCACCCTCGATTTATAAGTTGGAAGAAAATTGCGTCTTCTTTCCGAAAATGCATATATTTTTAACACGTTTAAAGTATTAAAAAGGCATCCAAAATTTTTTGCTATATTTAGAAAAATTTTGTAATTAATATATTTATATTTTTTCACTAAAGTAGCTTAAAGGTGATTGTTAGATATTCAAGTCGGAAGAAAATGACATAAACTTTATGAAAATGTACATATTTTTAACATGTTTTACGCACAATATGATAAATTTCTTTTTGCCATTTTTACACATTTTTAGACATTTATATTTTAATTTTTCATTTACAAAAGTAGCTTAAAAATAATTGTTAAATATATTAATGAGAAGGAAATATTGTCTACTTTATGAGAACGTACATATTTTAAAAATATTTAATGTATAAATTGACAAAAAAATTTTTTTTGTTTTTCACATAATTTCTAAAATTAATATTTTGATTACAAATATACTTTTTATTATCCAATAAACTCTAAAATCTAATCAGTTCTAAGTTGAGACATGTCTAATATGTCTGCAAAATTTCAGCTCGTACCGTGCTTCCCTTGAAGAGTTATAGTAGACACAAATTTTGGTTTCATACATAACACGTACACATACACACAGATACATACATACTGACAGACATTTTTTAAAAACCTATTTATCTGACTTTGAAATCTCATAAACGTCGAAATTTATCGAAATCTCTGATTAAAAAATATTCTTCGTTACAAAGTTTCTTATTTCACAAAGAATATAGTGAGAGCAAGATAAATTTTTAAAAGTTTAATGGATGGAGAATATTGTTATCTATTTTTATATACTGCACAATATATATTTACGTAAGTAGTATCAATATTTCTTAATGATAAAAGTTAAAGCGAGACTGTATTAAAATCTAAGTATAGAAGGGGAATTACTGATTTATCAATGCTAATAAAAATATAATTTACAAAATATTGTCCTCGTTACTTCTAAAAATTCTATTTATAGATCTACTGTTGTATGTCCTAATCAATTCAATCTTTTTAAATTAAATTAGAATCAAGAAACTACAAAGAGAATAGTATGCGATAACTATTTTTGAAAGCCATACATTTGTCGTGATTGGTATACGAATACAATTATTTGAATACTCACGATTGCCACTTTACACCAATTCACTATATATAAAAGTTCAATGACATTTAAACTTGGTATTATTTTTAACTACCTCATGTTTTGCGTGAAGCGTGAACATTCACTAGATGCTAAATTTCTAGTAGAATAAATGCAGACGTACTTATTTTTACCGCAACTGATCCATAAATAGGTTTCATTCTATATTTATCTCAAACTACTTTGAACAGAGACATTTTGATTGTTTGTTTGTCCAATTTTCTTAACATCTTTCTTAAAATATAATAAAGGTTATTCTTAAAATTTTCTCAGGCTTTGTATATTGTACAAAATTTAAATTTAACAATCAAGAGAGTTTTTTATTTTCATAATTTCTATACCTAAATTTATTATTATCTGCATATACATATTTACTTACTTAATCAACACTCCTGAAGCTTTGAAGTAATATACGCAATATATTTTAATAGTGCACAAAACAAGTTTTTTAAATACGAAGAAAGATTAAATAATTATTTAGAAGCATCATTCAAATCACTTCCTTGAACTATTACAATTTATCTAGCTATTTATTTTCAAGAAATTAATCGATTTATGTGCGAAACTTAACGCTTCGCCGTAACTTATTTTCTTTTTCGCTATCTTAGATGTTCAATTAATATTCCATCCGTGCCGTATCGCATAATAATGGCGCTCTTGCTTCTTCTCTCGCGACCTGCAATACGACGTAATTGCAAAGAACAATTAAAACGCGCGATCTCTCATCTCGTAACACTGCTAACGTATATAGGTAAGGAGTCCATAAATATTGCAAAAAATTATCGCGTAGGTTGAAGAAAGAAAAACAACCAGATGATAGCCGATGAGCTCAGATTTATATGGATCTAAATGAACTATATTCATTTGTATGGAAAATTCTGGAGAAAGAACAATGGCAATATGCATTAAAAATTCTTCGTAGCGAAATGATATTTGTCATCAAGATAATTAAGCGTTCATAAATGTAGCAACTGAAAATAATTATACGCATTTATCCCTGCAGATTTTTGTTTTTAAAGTAAAAAGCTATCTACTTTAAAGGAAAACAAAGAAGTGCATAAAGATATGCTACGTAAATATAAGATTCATCATTATTTTATCAATAACATAAGAAAATACTTCACAAGAAATAATTTTAACTAAAGTTCCATTAAAAACAAACGTAATTTGATGAAATTAATTTATTTTAAGAATTATTTATCACTAGCCTATTTATCAATTTACTTTACTGCCTTATTGAGAGGAAAGTGCATTTTCATAATTAATAACGTTCTATTTCCATGTGAATTTTTAAACATAAATGATACATTATTTCAAGAGAAAATATGAAACGCATATTATCGTTGAAAAATTGTATTCCTAGTTAATACAAGTAAATTATTTACTTCTATTAATCAAAATGTCGATAAATTACACGTGCACGTAGCTTTGTTTACATTATACGATGTATTCTTTAAGAAAGAAAAATTTACGAGTCGCTGACCTACTTAAGTCAATTAACTAGTTATTCTTTTTTATTCCCAATTATTAAAACTATTTTCTAGTGGTATTATAATTGTCGACATTACTATTTATAATAATTATAAGCACACAAATATCGGTATATACAATAAAATATTATTCTAATATAAAATTCAAAAAACCAGTGCTCGCCAGTGACAAGTATGCTTGAATAATTACAAAATTTAAGTAGATTCATGATACATCTAACAATAAGAGTGATTCAAAGGAGTTAATATATGTTCAAATATAAATTTAGCACGGGTCAATTGATCCCTCACACGTGACCAGATTGATCTGTCAATAAAATTAATAAACATACTGACTGAAGCAACAAGAGTGCAACTTTCCTCATCATTTCAGAACTAATAAAACAATCAATCCGACTTCGCACTTCTGCGCCCTCTTTCTCCCACCTCACTTTTTCACCCGCCACGGAACATTTGTCACGTTCCAATGAAGCCAAAAGCAGAGCAAATTCAACGCTCAAAGCAAGTAAAACGCGAATATCATTATAGCGACTTATGCAATTACACATTCGACCCTACCTACTTCTCCTCGCACACCGCCGCGTACCGGCAAAAATACTAAATGCAAAAGAAACTCCGCGCGTCGCGGAGCGCTCCGCGGAATGAAGGATTTTTTTCATAATGGGCGAAACTTCTCTGTGAATTCGTTATTAGAAACCGAGTGCGAGAGAGAGAGAGAGAGAGAGAGAGAAAGAAAGAGAGAGAGAGAGAGAGAGAGAGAGAGAGAGACAGAGACAGAGAGGGAGAGAGTCGCCATCTGAGGGAGGAAACAAAGCTATGCGCGGAATATACCGGGGCCCATGGAATGCATAATCAAAGGGGGTCAGAGGTAAAGGCCTCGGAACGACGGCAACGGTTCTGAACGAGAATGCAATTATATCACGCGGGCGGAGACGCCTCGGATCTGACCGGCGGAGAAAATACCGACTTGCGAATTGAAATTTCAGCGATACGAATACAATAGGTGCGACTCCAGCTAAGATACTTCTATTTAGTATGCGTATGAGCAAATCTCGAGAACTTTTAATTTTGGCTAAAAAATTGTATTCTTTTCAAAGTAGGGTGTAACATTTTACACGTTTTGCTTTCTCAAAGAAAAAGTATTGTTTCGATAGAAGTATATTTGTGATCTTTTCGAGTAGTAGCATACTGTCTTATTTGGTGTGTCTGAATATACAATTCAGTGTGTGTATGTACGCGTATGCGTGCGCGTGTTTGTATGCGTGAGTATGTACGTGTGTGGTGTGCATCCCGTGGTATCTCGTGAACTATATTTGGTGTAACGTTTAGCATGGATATTTGTTATCGATATTTAGCAGTCACTTAAAAGTTTTAACTAATTTCGTCGATTTAATTTACTTTTATAACACTTTCTCGAAATTTTAAAATTGTTTAAATTTTTGTTTTCCGGAATTATTCAGAAAAGTTGTTGATTACGTTTCATATAGAACTTTATTTTAATTCGTATTATCGTTTAAATTCTAAAAATGTTATATTTATAACAATAGTAATTATAATGCAGAAAGCACAAAGTGACCCAAGGTGCCCCAAGACCACCTACCATATTTCTTTTTTTGGCTGTAGTTTATATAAACATGATAATCAGGTTACTTAGCTGTGAGAATGAAAAGTCTGTAAGTATACCCAAGTATGGCTACCGAAAGAAATTTTTAAAACATGGCAATAAAGAATGATATAGCCCTTGAAAGTTTAAAAGTGGCCGGAGATATCCCATTCTACGGTACTGAAATAAAGGAGAATAGATATTATACTGACAAGGAGAGTACACGGAGTCCGGATCACACACAGATTTTGATGAAACTTTGGGAATCGTCTTCTGGTATCTAAAAATGAAGCCCAATGCCCGTAGTTGTATCAAATAGGCCTTTGCATAGTAGATACAGCCTATTTCATTAACGTTGATAGTATATCTATTATATATAGGGGAGACTGGGGTGTAATGAAGCAGTTATGATAACTATGCTTCAGAAGTGGCGTCATCTATTTAATCGCATGTTAGTTTACTCGTAGCGATTATGCGAGTTCATTTACCCTTTCCCATCAACTGTCACCATGCAGAACGAATTTCAAAAATAGATCATAGTTTGAGATCGTGAAAAACAGTAATGTTTGTAAAAATTACTTTTTATTAAAACGCGAAAAATCTGGTGTTACTGTTTCTGTATTCTATGTGAAATAAAAATTAGTATAATTTATTTAGGTAACAATTTCTGTAAGTTATAATGATAACAATAATTTATAAAATTAATAATGTGCTCTATGTACCTTCCTTATTATACCCCAATTGACCACTCCATTATACCCCAATGATTTCTAACATCGTGATTTTCGATGTATTTGGATAATAATTATTAAGATACGTTTATATTATATTAATTTCAGTAGTAACGTTAGGAAATATTGTTTGCATAGCAAAGAACAGAAAGAATTTTTTTCCATTTTTCAATTGAATTTTATTTTCTGCCTTTTTAATAAGTCCGAATAAGTCTAATTGTAGGAGTACTAAGTATTCATATTTCGTTTTAGTTTTTCAGATGTTTAATTTTTTTATAATGTTGCATGTAAATTATAGCTTAGTTTCATCTGCAAATAATTTTTCAACTGAGATTAACAAGTAATATTCACAGGGTAATGCACTATTGTGACTGATGTAATTGATATTGTTATTATCTTTTGTTCCCTTTTTTACATTACAATATTTCCTTGAGCTCTGTTCATCTTTATTTTTTATATTATTATTAAATAAAGAATGATGTAATGAATGATGTAAAATAAAGAATCATTTTTATAAAAAGAAATTTATAAGAAAATTGGATGTTGGTTAATATACATAAATTATATCGTTTGCAGATGTAACTACATATAGCTCTACTCAGACATGTAATAATTGATTTATCTTTTAATGCATTTAACTCTGCCGCTGTTGATACGAAACCAACAATTAAATATAATGCAAATTAGCGCGAGATAAATGTAAAAATAAATAAAGTGATAAATGTAATTTTAATACGTAAGATAAATTGTGTATTAAGTATTATAATAACTTTTTGCTCTTAAATTACTATATACCGTTGCATATATTTTTTTACTTTAAAATAAGACACATTTTTTGACTAATTAAAATTAATTATCTTTCAAACCACATATCATATTATAGTTAACGCCGAAGCGCGAAAAATATACATGAAAACTTTGTTATAAAAAATATTATGAATAATTTATATTTATCGCAACAATAATGAGACCGTTTTAATTCGAATGTATTAAAGATTTTAATATTCCATATACTTTTTCACCTATGAGATGTTCAACCTTGCCGTACGATTTCTCCCAGCGCAACGGAGGCTTCGCGCTCCTATCAAGAACAAAATAAAATTTGAGGTAACCTTGAAGTCAGTCTCTGTAGTACAGTACGTATGCGAAAAATAGCTCGTTATCCGTGATTTTACCAAAGATCTACTCATGAAGTTTTTATATTTTCTAATATTTTTTTTACGTAAATAGTCGAGCAAATTTTTTGCAACTACAATAATTATGAGATAATTACTCATGAACTATGAGAGTTCAATATGAGCATGAAATCATTCTATTGTAATAAAAAAATATTAAGAATTAATTTTAAAGGATGCAATACACAGATGCAAGTTATTTCGGATGGTTACATATTCAAGTCAAGTTTTCTTAATACATAATCAATATTCCAAATACAATAACATGAACCAATACATAAGTTACGTACACATTAAATCTTTTGTAACTGGTCAATCAAAATCGTTAAGTAATATTTTTAATAGTTGTTACATAACAAACTGGGTAGAGAGATATTTATAACGTGATAGACGTTGTATACATGTTAGTCAAAATTATTTGTATACAATTTTCAATATTATGTGTATTCCTACCAAAAGCAATACATTTCTTTCGGGATAAGTAAATAACTTACATTAATGACAAAAAGCCCGCTGACAATTAATTGGCACTTAGTTTCCTCGAACTAAATTAATTGCTCTAATATAAAATTATTTGTTCTAATAAATTAATTTTAAATTGCTATATCTCTTTTTAATTAGGACCTCAAAAAATGTGTTCTGATTTATCATTGATGGTTTAATTTACAACAGTTAATTCAACTACCTGTAGCCATAATCTTATTTTTATTATACATTTATATTTTTAATTTACATATATAATGGTACCCAAAACTGCTTAAAATAGATTTAATTTATATATAGAAATAAATCTGAATGTAAATGTCGTTATAATCTAGGCTTCTAACAGTCTCAAAAGATAGTTAAAAGATACCTTTTTGGAAATTTTCAGAAGAAATAATGACATTTTACTTAAGTTATCGTTCTTCAAAAGAAAAAATTTTTTTTACCAAATAATTTTTTTCTCGAAGAAAGAAAAATATGAAAGCTTGAAAAATTTACAAAATATTCTTATCTATATTCCTAATCACCTCAAATTCTTTCAAAAATTGTCCATGTTATATTTCTCATATAACACCGTTTAAACAAAACACGACGTTTTTGTATATAACAGAAAAAAGAAAATAGTTTTTTTTAAATTTCGGGTCGCAAATGATAGGTAATTTTATGCTTTTTCAAATGCAAAAAAATGAATAGATGATATTATTTCAAACATAACAAAAATTCGAAAAATCAATAAAAAATAGAAAAACTACTAAAAAATCGGAAAACCGTTAAAACAACAAAAGAAAATAAAAAAATAACAAAAATTTTTTACAGCTCCCTTTCTTTCAAATAAACAAAATCATCGAACCCAGAAGCATTCATTTTGAATGTGAATATTCAGAGTAATCTTCATCCATATCCGTCCATACACACACACACACACACACATCCACACACACACACACACACACACACACACATCCACACACACACACACACACACACACATACACACACACACACATCCACACACACACACACACACACACACACACACACACACACACACACACACATACACACACACACACACACACACACACACACACACACACATCCACACACACATTCATACAGACTTTTTCTAAAAATAGTGTATTTTGACTCCTAATGTCTCAAAACATGTTTCCAACATGTTTATAGCAAAACTTTTTTTGACCATCACAAAGGCTCCTATATAAGGAAGCAATATTTATTCAATGCATAATTGTTAAATGGATTTTGTATTTATTTATTGCTAATACGTCGAAATATCTTTAAATAACATTCAGAAATGTCATCTTATGTAAAGGGGAAGACCCTTTGTAATCCATTATAAATCAGCTAATGATCATTAAAATAGTACCTAATACGATGGTTGTCGTATAAAAATAGATAATTTTGAGCTAAACGAAACCACTATCACCTGTACAAAACGTTGTTTTTTGAATATAAAAACCCAAAAAAGAAACATTGTAGCAAGTAATCTAAGTATTAATTATGAAACCTTGTTCAGTACAGCTAGAAAGTAAAATGAGGTAATGTACTATTGGCTGGTTTGCAGTTACACTGGGGCCAAAAATTGCCCTTATGGTCTATCTTTCTCTATACTAAAATAATATTTAGACTTTCGCTTATTTAATTAATGTAATACAATGATACATTTACTTTTTAATAATTTTCAATTTAAATTAATTTTCTTATCGCATTCACGATTGCATTTATACGAAAATGTAATTTTTCAATGACATAAAATATAACCCTTTATTTCTGATTCGGCTTGTAATTTAATCTAAGAATCTACATTATAAAGTTTGTTTTGAAATTTCTGGTACATGATGACGCATTTTTTTATCTCTAGGGATGTTTGCTTATGATAACCTTTTACATATTTTACCTGTACTCGTGTGGAACTTTAAGTGAATGCATCATTAACAAGTACAAATTATCTCGTGTACTGGATAATATAAAATAATAAAATAAAATAATTAAATTATTTACCTTAGATATGATACACTCAATTAAATGATTCAAAGAAAATTAAACAGCTATTAAGGGGTAGCGCCACTTCAGCGTTTCAAAAACTGATTTTTTTTTTGTTTTTATTTTCTTCTTCAATAGTTTTCATACACAGAAATATGATGCTGAAAGTTTTAAATTGAAATTCGAATTATTTCATAGATTTCAGAGGTTTCTAAGTGCAGCGTTAACCCTCGCACTACCGACTTACGAAAACTTTAAACGCGTTTTTCTCAAAGCATACTTTTTAAAATTTTCGAGCACGATTTCTATTACAGTTTTTATCTGATGTACCTGAAAATTGGTCAACACTTTCGTATATATATATATATATATTACCAATTTTCAGGTACATCAGATAAAAACTGTAATAGAAATCGTGCTCGAAAATTTTAAAAAGTATGCTTTGAGAAAAACGCGTTTAAAGTTTTATATATATATATATATATATATATATATATATATATATATATATATATATATATATATATATATATATATATATATATATATATATATATATATATATATATATATATATATATATATAAAAAAATATATATATACAAAAAAATTATTTTCTAATAATAATGGCTGTGTACTGGTTTACTTCCGAAATCGTCTTTTTTTGAGCATGTCAATTTGCGGACACAATTGCTAGGCCACTAGTCATCGTAGAGCAAAATAAAGAAAGGAACATTATCTACACCAGAAAACTTAATGAAGTACCCATTCTTTTTTAAAACAAATATATATATAATGCATTGAAGTACCCATGATTTTTTTTAAAAGTTGAATACTCTTCTTGCATTAGGCATTTATTTAAAAAATTTTAGGGTCAAAAATTAACTTTTTAAAAAAATAGCTGCTATGTTGCACAAAAAAACTGTTTTAAAAAAGAATGGGTACTTCATTAAGTTTTCTGGTGTAGATAATGTTCCTTTCTTTATTTTGCTCTACGATGACTAGTGGCCTAGTAATTGTGTCCGCAAATTGACATGCTCAAAAAAAAGACGATTTCGGAAGTAAACCAGTACACAGCCATTATTATTAGAAAATATTTTTTTTGTATACTTTAGTACATGTACAATAAAGTCCTCAAAGTTATTTGTAAATAAAGCTTTATATATATCCATAGTAAATTTCCAAACTTTAGTTCATTCTATAGCCTCCAAGATTACATTACGCCTTAACAAACTTGATATAATTTTCATATATTATCCACTTGTATATATAACGTATTTTATATTTAATTGCATCTATTTAATTGTTCCTATTTATTTATAATACACACTATAATTTTTATACTATACACATTTATTTATACTACATACTTGTATATTCAGATGCCATTTTCACTTTGAAGTACTTAAATTCTGCACTTTTCTGATTTGCCTTACTTTCTTTTACGATCAAAGTAACGACACCATTTCTATAGTCGGAATAGTAAAGTCATCTCTTAAAAAAATAATGAAGTAAGAAAAGACATTTGCCATGATCACTTAAAGCCAGTATGCATTCAATTAGCATTGAATTAGCATTGAATTCGTTTCAATTAGCGTCGTAAAGATATCTACAGAAAAATAAAATTGGCTTCCCCTTTAATAGAGTTAAATTCTTATTTAAAAAATCTCATTATGTCAAAGTGGTTGCAAACCATTAATGTCCTTTACAGCCTTTTGTTGGAAGTTCGAGAATAGCATTGCGCAAATTTTACTTTATGATCTGAATAGAACAAGTGTTGGTACAATGTATCTGGATGTGTGCTTAGGGTAGTCCAGTTGAAGAACGCCTACGTGTTTTCGCACTTACCTTGCCCCCCTCCCCGCAAAGTTCTCGTTTTAAATAATGAGATCGTTTTTCTCTGCTATCGTATGAATACAGCGCTGAACAGATGTCGATCGGACGAAATAAAGTCGCGAGAAGAAACAACGGAAATAATAAACGATATAGATGAGTCAAACATAGTCTACTTAAGGAAATTTTCTTGCTCATAATTTGTAGTTATATAAGAGAAATTATATTTATGTAATTTCTTAGAGCCAGTGATGATTTATCTGCAAATGGTTTTATTGTATTTGATTATTACTCTTGATACTGACGAATATGAAAATTTCAGTATTGCGAAATGAATGATGCAAACCAAATCGATAAAGTATTATTGCGTACTTTATCAACTACCACCTCTTTTTTTGCAACATTTATAAATACTTGGCGCATGAATTATCCGCTTTTTTACGGCGTTTATTTCACAAATAAAAGGAATTTTATTAAACATCATTAAGAAAGTTACTTATTAAATTACAGTATTGTAGTTATGATTCAATAAATATTGTTCTCAACTATTTGATGACTTTTTCGGTCACAACTTTTTCATTCGCAAAATTAAGTATTATTTTTTTTTATTTAGTTAAAAAAATAAATGTTTACCATTCACAATATTCTTTTAACATTTTTACAGAGATCCAAGCAATTTTAAAAAATATTTATTCATAACTTTTTAAAAAGTTATTAGGTGCCTGAAAAAGAATTATAACAAAAATTAACGAATAAGTACTTCGCTTAATTTTTAATACATGTCAAAAGGAGTCAATTAATCGTCGAGAAAAATGTTCGTTCATCATGACACCTGGAATCATGCACGCCGCAAAGTCCTTCCATTAAATATGGTATTGACAATAGTTATTTATCATGACGCATGGAATCAAGATTTTGAGGTTTAATAATGGTGAAAGACATGACCAAGTATCTATAGGAAACATTTTTTTAGAAAGTTTTCTTTTAAATATAAAAAATTCTACGGACTCATAAAAAATAGGTTTTTTATGATTTTAAGGTGTCTACCCTTTGATAAATTCCTATCTTTTTTACCATTTTAAAGCTACCTGTAACTTTTTATAATAGAATTTTTTAATAAGACCCAAATTATAATACCTTATTACTTCTACAATATATTAAACAAATAATATGATAGTTTAAAACTAAAAATTAAATTTAAAGTAGAATTTGTAGTTCAAAAAGTCAATATCTTTTAAAAGGATATAGTGACCAAAAATGTTAAGAAATGTTAATTAAGAAAAACAAAAATAAAATTTAGTTAAATTATTATTTAATTAATATTGTTTTGAATTAGTAATTTACGAATTATGTAAATATTAATTGTAGCAGATAACAATAATTTTATAAATTTACTAAAAGCATTGTACTTTTTGTTAAATATTTAATGCTGGAACAGTTTTCTATCAGAACATGTTTAATTAATTGAAAACGTGGTTTACCCAGTATAAAATTTCAAAATAAAATATGATCATATAAATATACTTCTGCTTTGAATTTTTAAAGCCAATTGCGTCATAGCTTATCAGCTTACAAATGTAAAATCATTATGAAAAGTACAAATGTTAGTAATAAAGAGGCTACACTTCATATCGTCAATTATACGGTATCTTCCTATTATTTTGTTGCTACTCATATCACTGCATTATAATGCATTGTAACGTATCTTATTATATACGAAACATATGTGCCAGAAATAATTGATTGAGAAAAAATTTTGTCGAAACATATAAAAGTAAGATCAATAAACAATTATTTCGGTAAACAAAATGTTATTTTTATCATAAAATAAATATCTGTCAATTCGATAGGACTTGTGAAGATCAATATATAGATCGCAAGCTACTTTAAAATAAAATTTAAAATATTACTTTTATGAATAATAATAATGAAAAATAAAACTTCGTTTTTATTTTTACACTTCAGATACATTACATATTTTCAAGAAAAAAAATATATTCTTATCATTTCAAACATTAAGTAAGCTCTTCGTAAAAACCTTTCCTGCTCAAAACCACTGCAAGCACATCCTCTTAAAAATTTTATAGTTTCCTTGCATGCACCTGTTATTAAAGAAACTAATAGGAATATATCGTAAATGTTAGTAAGTACTGAATGTTAAACTATTTTTTGTTCAAATTCACGTGTTTATGTTGAAAACATATTTATAATTATTCAAAAATATACACAGCATTCGATAATGTATTCCTAACCTTTGTCTTACGCTACATTCAAACTACTGTATTAAAAAAATGGTTTTAATTCATAAATATAGTTGCACAAACCTACGCTTCGATCGGTTAAATTCGCCGACAGGAAAAATCACACATTGTCTTTTATTTTATCTCTCAGCTAAAACAGCAGATTACAAAGTCAACACACAACTTTCCTCCATTCCAACGCACTTAATCCTTACCAAAAATTGCGTACGTCATACCACTCAAACCGGCAACAGCCAAAAAAAATCACGAAAACTCACTTGAGGGCATGTTGTTGGAAGACATGCTGGACGTGCGCGCAGCTGGCTCGTGTATCTCAAGCAAGGGTAGTATAGCAGAAGCCGAGTGTTGGGGGGGGGGAGGGGTTGTGCGTGCGCGCGCGCTTCTGCGCCGGTCGCTCGGTATTATACCCGCGCCGCTACTGCCGCTGATGTTGCTGCTGCTGCAAGGCTGCTGCAAGGCTGCTGCGATCGATGGACCCTGGGTCGACCAAAGTCAGGGCCAATGCGGCGCGGCTCCGCACACACGGATGTACACGCAGACGAACGCAGACAGACGAGACACACCGCGACAACTGCGGCACACGGACTGAGGCAGGCAGACCGTAAGGTATATGGGCGATAGAGTGAGCGGAACGGAACGACCGGCTGCTTGGCGCGCGCCTTCGAAACTACCGCGGCGGCGGCGCTCCGCGTTTAAGTTTAGCCGCGAGTTAAAGCGAGAGAGAGAGAAAGAGAGAGTGAGCTGCGGTATCGCGCGCTCGGTCGTTCGTATAATAAGACCGACTGTATACGCGGCGCTTATCGAAAAGGGGGAGAGAGAGAGAGAGCGGAGCGGAGAGTGCACGTGGTCGTAGAGGTGGCGGTGTACACAGCCGTGGATTTGGCGTGATATGGGGACTGGAGTGTTGGCAAAGAGAGTGTCCGCGAGCGTCGCTTATGTGCTCATACGCGTGTAAGTATAGTAGGTAGCAGCGTCTGGCGCCCGCGTTTCAGCCGAGATGTGCGGTCGGCGAGAGGGAGTTGAGTAAATATATGGGTGACGGGTCGTCTGCTATAAGAGAGATGTGAGAGCTGTGGGACGGCGCGAGGGGAAAGGGTATACCGAAATTAGAATAATCAACAGTTTCGGAGATAGGTCTGTTTCGTTTACGCATGTGGCATTAAACGTCGAAAAAAACTTCAGTGTAGCTGAAATTGATTCCAGCCGCTGTTTTAAAAAAGAACGTCGATGATACGTATCTATAACGTGATATGTATGTACGTACTGATACGTTTTTTCAATTTTATTATTCTTTAAATTCTTGTTACACGAGACATTCTTTTTATTTCAAGTTTATTAACTTTTCGTAAGAAAAAATAACCGTTAACAAAAATAAATGTTAACAGAGTGCTATCTCAAAGAATGACTTAATTCCGAATTTGTTAATGGAAAGTATGGCTAAATAAAAATAAATTCCATGATTGTTCAAATTATTTGAGTATATGTTAGACCGAATAGCATTTGATCACAAATAGATAGAATACACAAAGAATATTGGACAAATAGGTAATAACAAAATTATGTAGTATTCTGAAATAATAACTTTGAGACTTCTTTCTTAAAAAAACCAAAATAGTGTATTTTGATTCCCAGTATCTCAAAATATGTTTCTAACATGTTATTAGCAAGTCTTTTTTTCTACCATCACAAACGTTCCTCTATGGGGAAGCAAAAATATGCATTTGGGGGTAGTCGTGTTATAATCGTAGTCAAAGTTAATTTTATTCTAAAACAACCGTAAATAGGGGTATAAGGCCTTCAAACTGTAAAGCTGAAGAAAATTATATCTATGGATTTGTCATTTAAAGACATGTATACAGTCTAACCATACTCGGGATTATCTACTTATTTTTGCGAACTTTCACCACGTTTTTCTCAAACTTCCCCGCATATGGAAGGATCAAATGTTTTCTTAAATTTCATGTTTTAGTGAGCTCTAAATGATGGCATTGGTTATGTACGTTCCCCTTCAATGAATAAAATATTATAAATCTGTGGACATCCTCCTTTATTATTTGTTTTGTAACTTGAGGACATACACGTATGTATCGTAAAAATTACTATATTATATAACAAAATTTACTATTTATATTGTAAATTGTACTATTTTATATAGTAAAATATACAATATAAAATATTAAATTTTGCTACATAATATAGTTTATTTTTACGATATAGACGATATGTTCTCAAGTTCCAAAACAAATAGTAAATTTTACCACACTTTGGGAGGTGCTTTCTGGTACCAAAAAATTAATCCTATCACCCGTAGTTTGTTCTAATGGGACTTTGTATTCGAAACATAAGCTATTTTACTCTGAAATACGTTATTCTAGTGAAAAAAGGTACCTCTTCTAGTGATTATAAATATGCATGTATCAAAACTAGAAAAAGTGAACTGAAAGATAATACAAAATATTAATTTGAGCCAAAGTTATTAATAATTGAAGATGATGACTAGAAATGTATACATATTTATAGAAATTAAAATAACGTATATTCGGAGTAAAATAGCTTATAGCTCGAATACGAGGGCCCATTAGAACAAACTAAGGATACTAGGATTCATTTTAAGGTACCAGAAAGCACCTTCCAAAGTCCCATCCAAATCCGAGTTCCCCAGGGTAGGTGTTCTCCCTGTCAGTGTAGATAAATAGCGATAACATTGGACGTACAATTGTGATTACTATATTTTTATTAATGGAATGCTAGCGGCTTTTTTACTTTTATTTTACATAATATGTATAATCATTCTATATTGGCAAAGAAAACTACCACCCCGGAAGAGTGGCGCCGCCGTCGACTAGCCTATATGGCCGTTCGAAATATACATTTTACATGGGAATCGTAAGTTTTTTTGGGGGGGAGGGGAGTGGGGGAGGGTAAGGTTAATTCGGTGAAAAGAATCATATTTTTAAGAATTTTTCTACACGCTACAATTAATGCAAATTTATTTAATTAATTCTAATATAATAAAACAACATTTGAACTATATTTTCTGAAGTATTCAATGCAAAATATGAATACATAATAGTAAAACAACATTTGAACTATATTTTCTGAAGTATTCAATGCAAAATATGAATACATAAGTCATTGACAGCAAATCTTTGCAGGTGCCTCAAAAAAAGTTGTTCTGCGGTGACTTCTATAATTCATCACTAGATCATCTGAAATCAAACAATCAAAATGATTTTATTAGTTAATAAGTTTCTCGAGGTAACATTGTCGAGTTTTTTTATAAGTATTATTTATTTTACAATAACATATTTGCCGATTTTCTTTAGCAAAAATCGATGTTTTGACTTTCAAGTGTTACCAAAAATTAAAAAATCAATGAAAACAGCTCGACAGCGTTACCTCAAGAAACTTATTAACTAATAAAATCATTTTGATTTTTTGATTTCAGATGATCCAGCGATAAGTTATAGAGGTCACCGCAGGACATCTTTTGTTTGAGGTGCCTGCAACGATTTGCTGCCAATGACTTATTTATTCATATTTTGCATTGAAAATTTCAGAAAATATAGTTGAAATGTTGTTTTATTATATTAATATTAAAATTAATTAAATAAATTTGCATTAACTATAGCGTGTAGAATAATTCTTAAAACTATGCTTTCTTTTCACCGAATTAACCTTACCCCCCCCCCCCCCCCCCCAAGCTTATAGCTTTCTTTTAATAAATTCATGAAAATGCGTTTTTTACACGTTTATATATATATATATTATGATGTTCTGGAAAGACATAAGATAGATTTAATAAAATAAATAACCACGATTTAATAATTTTAAATAAATATTACTTTGTCTGTTAATATATTATAATATAATAATTGTGATCCGGTTTTGATATCACCTTCGTAAAAGTAAATACGTTACAGGAGCGTATCTCGTTTCATTTCAGTTCACTCAACACTATGTAATGTTGATTAAAATGTAACATTCTGCCTGTCTAAAAATGACCATATATGTTCATATATGTTCATCGCTCTAAAAATGAATCAGTGAAAATTCACTGACTGTAAGTGAATAGTCACTGATTCAAATAGTGCCAAGTGTTCCACTGCGAAACAGTGAATAGTCACTGATTCAATTAGTGAAGTAAAGCTCACTGACTCAATTAGTGGCAAATTATGATTATTCCCGAATGTGTTTCAATTTAACCTACAAAATATATCTATATATACCGCATATATATATATATATATATATATATATATATATATATATATATATATATATATATATATATATACTTTGCAGGTTATATTCAAACACGTTCAGGAAGAATCAATCCGTGTTGGGTGCACATGAATTTTAAAATGGAATTTTCGTGCTCAGATGTAGTTAGTAAAGACATAGTTGCCTATTTAGGATGTATCATACAGATGATAATACTCAAACTGAGGGATTAAGCTTAATTTAATCAATAATTAGTATTTTTCTATATCATCCATATATGATCATATACGATCACATATGATCATACATGAATATATATGATCATACATGATTATATCTAATAATTATATATAATTATACAAAAATTTCATATATACATAATCATATATGGTCATGTAAGATCATATATAATCATATATGTTTACCCGGTCATTACATTTATCAATTTAATTAATAATTACTTTCCTGTGACGTATCTATTCTTTGTTTTCCTCGTTCTTAAATAAATATAGATTGAACGATTTTTCATTCGGGTCGACGGTATTTTAATTCCCCAAGTATATATGATTATATATAACTATATATCTAATTATAAACGAATATATATTATTGCGTATAGTCATATATAATCATAAATAATTAAATATAATGTCATATAACTTTTGTCTCTATATAATTGTGCTTAAAAATGTGTGACCATGCATGATCAATGTTCATATGTATGACCAGATAGAGTATTGAATGGTTGTATCCGATTGTACAAACATTTGTACTATTATATGCATCTTTCCGATTGTTCAAATATAACATAACTATATATGAGTACTCATGCACCGAGAAAAGGGAATGTGATTCACACCAATACTTTTATATGTGATAACTATACCAGTATTACTCGAGTAACCGAATAAATTGCTGTTGTAGCTATATTATAGTTGCCGGTGATATTGCATGGTTGTCACAGCAAAATAATATTGATTTGAGAACAATAACAAAGTATTGTTGCTGCAGCAATACGTAGTTTCGTTCGAACAACCAGAATCTGGATACTCGAGCAATACATTATTTTCAGCACGATTATTAATAACAATATATAACGATATATGATAACATTATCATATATGATTATATATGTAAATATATATATATATATATATATATATATATATATATATATATATATATATATATATATATATATATATATATATAGTTACATCTAATAACTTTTCCTTAACAAAATTGAAAGGTCTTACATAATCATATAGCTTTTCTTAATCGTATATATATATATACATGTATACTCAAAAAACAGAAATATCAAAGCTTATAAAGACAGCCTGCACAAGCAATCATCAAAATACTCAGATATATATCAAAACAGTTGCACACACTATGGATTTGTAGACACCTGAACATTTAAGGTGATGCTAAAACTACCCGTTACCGAAAATTTATTATGAGGATATACTTTTTGTATTTAATTTTCAGTTTTCAGCAAATATCTTTCTGTAACCTTGCTGTCGTATTAATCAAAAACAGCAACGCTCCAGAGAGATTAAAGGATCAGGCCTTTATCGATTTTGGTTGAGTAAAATCTACCAAAATTAATAAAAGCCTAATCCTTTAATTAATTCTTCGTACGATGTATGCTGAATTATCCAACATTAATATCCACCCTATGCCAAGCCAGATGTCGCATCATATAATTGTCATGCTCACAGCGAATAAAGACATAAATCAAACTTTCTTTCCTAGAACAATTTGCTAGTGTCAAACTAAAAGTGAGACATCGTTCGATACTTCGTTTATTGACACTGTAAAGACAGGTGTGCATAAGTCATAAATCTATCTATTGGAGTCTAGACCATTCTTTTGCACACCTGGACATCTAAATTCAAGTTTATTTCTCAGTCAAGCCGCCAATCTGTTTAATCCGGTCGCCCGCTACATCGCCGCGAAAGACGCGAGAAATATATTATTGCGGAAAGTCAGCCACCTACGTTGCAGCATACTACAGCCCGGTTAGTAAAACCCTAAAATTTTTCATTCCGGTAGTAGCCACAAAACAGGTAAGTTCGTAATTATTATAGAAAAATAGTACCATACCAATACAATTTAAATTTCCATGATTAGTTTCCGAGATATAACCTATTAAAGCAATAAATAGTATTTTCCTGTATAACAAAATAATAACGATAGCTAATAAAAAATATATTTTGCTAAATATAATATAGTTAATTCAAGTACATTTGGTCTGAGATAATTATACTGCAATGTAGCGGTAGGTAAGCTATGAGAGTTCTGGAGCACGAGAGTTCTGGTGCACCTGCTCGAGAATCTGCATGAGGTTTCTGGGTCACCTCCCCCACCCGGCAGCGTATTATGGGACGCCACCCGACCGCTGGCCCGAAGGTACGAGTAACATCTGACCGCGGGCCCGGATGCAAAGTCTGCAACGCGAAACCCAGAGCTGTGCATGCGCGGACCTACAGCGCCACCTCGCGATCGAGAGGATAGCGCTGGTACACTTTTCTCGCAAGTGAGAACTTTTACTTGTGTGAGAGTGTATGTTTGAGTGTGTATGTGTATGTCCTAAACTCAACATATTTTTCGATGAACAACAAACCTCAATGGCCATCAAACAATCTACCTTACCGACCTTTGGTATCATTAATCAACAAAGACAAATTTACTTTTGCGCCCGCTTATTTACTTTTACGCCCGCCGGTCTAAAATATTGTCCTTTAGGCCCGCTGAATAGGTACAGAAAAACGCGAAAATCGTGCTTGTGTTACCAAAATTAAATTTTTCTTTTAATTTTACCTGTTCCTGATGCATGTGATAGGTCAGGCCAGAACGCGGCAGACTTCCGCAGGTAGGCGCCCGACCGCAACGATTGTCGCTACGTAGGCCGCGTGTACGGTGCGATTGTGGAGAATCAATCTAATTGGTACCGCACTTTCTTCTCCACCGGTCGAATACAACCAGTTATGTCACGGGGCAAGGAAAGGCGCAGAAATTTTTTCTGGAGTGATGACATCTGGCAATGCACAGCGCAGAGTCGAGTCGGTACATAACTTTAGGCCGAGGTGCTCGCAGTTCGGGCCGCGCGTAGTCCCTTTTTTACGACGGCCTGCATAAGCAAGAGACCAGGGCCGAAACGAGGCGCTGGAACTTTCTTACGCGTATTTGTTTTAAGGGGGCAAAGCACATCTGAAATCATGAAAAAATCGTTTGTTTTTTATTCCCTATTTCAATAGGAAATTTCCCGCAGAACACGCTCCCGTTGGTTTTATAATGTTTAAAAATTTTATTTTAAAGTTATACGTCGATTACTGAAAGTACTTTATAGCTATTTTTTCTTAAAATTACGTATTTTTACAAAAATTTGTTTATTGACTTAATAATTGCTTGCAATTTTTTTTCTAAGTTACTGGGAGTAAAATATTGAAGATATTAACCAAATACATGTTAAAATATCAGAAAAATATAATGTATATATTAGAATAATAGATATAATATTTTTTATATGACGAAATTTGTGAAATTCATTTTTAAAAAGAAAATCAAAAAAGTATATAATTTGAATTCTTTTGGAATATTTTGTGACGGTCAGTTCCGTTCCTATATTCTAACGTACCTATTGCATTATAGCGCCAAGAACTGTATTATATGTTATCTTCGACTAAGAGACATTTTTGTCACCTGTTCGATGCTATATGTTAACACGGCTGACATCTGATATTTTAGCAGTCGAATTTTGACAGCTATCTTTATACGATGTTAATTATTGTTAAGTGTGAATAATATTTTTCACGTTCGTGAGTAAATTCGCGAGTGAAAATTAAGTGAAGTATAGTGTAGTGAAAAGTGTACATATATAAATCTAAAATATAGGCCAATTGTGAATTTTAATAATAGGAAAATATAACAAGTCCAAGTGTAAGTGCAAGTGTGATTTAAAAGTGTAAATATTACAAATTTGTAGTGTGATAAGTGTATAAAAATGTCTTCTAATAAAGTGAATTATAAATTTGGGAGATATGCAAATACTCATCCGGATAAAAAGTTTTCTCGGGGTAGACCTAAGAGGAGACCAAGAAATTTTTATGGAAGGAGATATAGGGATAATCCGGATCAGAAGATTTGTACTCGCAAGTGTCTTCCTCTCCGCATGAAACAGTCTGGAGTCATCGCTGCTTTTTACCCACACAGTCGAAGCATCTCCAGGTTTGATTTCAAACTTATTCATGATTTTGAGGAAGCAAGTTCGACCATCATTGATTAAATTACAGCAGTATACACTCCAATCTTGAAAACTGGCAAGCCACTGAATAATGTTTTTAGAACCAGCTTCCATACAGAACTATTGCAACTTTCATTTGAATTCTGTGAAACCTCCTTTTGATGGTGTTGCAATCGTATTCATCTTGAACTGCAGCATTCATGGACTCTTACTCCACTTCCTCGCACACTTCACTCAATTGACTATTTATTGAGTCAAAAGCAGATTATGCTACTGGCTTTTGAAAATGCACGATTCCGCAGAAAGTAAACAATCCAGCATGTCCATGGACAAACGCAGGTAAAACAAGCACACTTTTCCTATGCACTTCCCATGCGTTTGATTTTTTACCTACTTTCTTACTTGAGTTTATGGCAGCTATCTGACCACACTGTGCATACATCGATTTTAAATTCAAGTCCTTATGTATTTAACTCACTGAATTGTACATGGACATGACATTCACTGCAATGTACAATATTTTTGAGCTCAGAAAATAGAATATTGACGTCAATAATTCTATATTTTGAATCACAAAACTCGTGAATTGATGATGAGCTGTTGAGTTTTCTTGAAGATGAAGAAGGTTTTTGTAAGAAGGCACGTCTCAACAGGAGAAGAGCTCGAGAAGAATTACAGGATGATTCATATGCAGCAGGTGTAAATTAAATGTTGTAAGTATAATTAATTTTTTCATTTTACGTATTATTAACTACTTAAAGTATTTTTTTTTTTAGTTTTCAGCAAATCCTGAACTAAGCGGGTCACCTCAACACTCCCATGAGAATAACAGTTCAGGTTAAAATGATTAAGAAAATGACCAAATCTTTAAGACTACGATGAAAAAAGATAAGAATTTAAGAAAGTTTTAATCAATCAGAACATTATTTTTGTTATTAAATCCACTAAATTAATTTTTTTGTATTTCAGGTAAATCTACACAATCAATTGTAGCTTATTATATCCAGATGCGGATATCCACTATTGAAAAGTGTTGGAATTCAACGATACACACACTACCGCGTGTAATACACAGACATGCGAAAGACGCTCTGCGCTCAGGCCCAAAAGAGACGGTCGGCTTGACCTGCGTTTATTGCATCCCTTGCCGCCCACTCCGAGGGGCTTCTCATTTTCCGGCACGCAGCAGCCTCACTCCGCCTAAAGCAGTCGAGACGACAACACCAGAGCAGAAGAATATATTTAGCGCATTCTTTCAATTCATTTCACTTATACATTGTATTTACTGCATTACGTGTAACTTCCTGTATATAATAAATAAACATATATATTTTACATCAAGTTAAGGTATAAATATATATAAAAATCTCAACAGGTTATGGGCCCAGGAATTAGTGAATAGCAGTGTTCAAGTATAAAGTGAAGCCGAACTATTTTCAAACTCACTAAAAGGATATAGCGTAGTGATGATAAAGATGATTAAAATAAAGTGAATAGTTGCTACATAAAGTTCAGTGCAGTTTGTAAAATGTCGGATAAAGTTTCCATGACTAAGGTCAACAAAACAAATTATGAGTCTTGGAAACAAAAAATGGAAATGCTGCTCGATCGGGATGAGGTGTGGGAAGTCGTCGATACGGAGCCACCGGAGACACCAAGCGTACAGTGGAAAAAAGAGAATCGCTCAGCACGAACAACTATCGTCTTGAGCATAGAGGACGATCATCTCATCCACATTAAGGGCGCAACTACGGCACGCGAGATTTGGAACAAACTCAAGAACTACTATCAAAAATCAAGTGTTCCAAATGCCACTTTTATGCTAAAGCGCGATTGCACCATGAACATGTCGGAAGGCGGCGATGTGGAAGAACACAGACATGGTCACGTTATTCCACAGGCTGGAGCTGCAGGGTGAACCTATCAGAGATAAAATACAGGCATCTCTGCTTATTAACAGCATGCCTGCGTTGTATAACACACTGACGACTACATTGCAATGTCAACAAAAATTCAGTATAGAGTACGTTGTAAAAATATAACTTATTTTAAATGGCCGATAAGTGGCATATTTTCTTAAAACCGAGACAAATCGGTTTGTTTACGAAAATCAGGATGACAATGAAGGTGCTATAATTATAGGATGACGTACACACATACAAACATGCAAATAAATGGATACAGAATATAATATAATTCGGATATTTAGAGTATCATTTATTAATAAACTTGGATGTACTCAATTCGCAATTTTAGAATTATATTGACGCGCGCTAATGGGCATATTACGTAAAATAAAGCGATTGCGATAATACACGTTATACTATAAAAATCGGCGTTTATCGAATAACTACAATTAGCGCTTTTCTCGTGGTAATAATTGTTATCGACTTAGCTTTGGATCCGTTGCGAACGCTTCCTCGTTGGCTCTTTCCCTCGACGACGCTCGACGTTGATTTGAAAAATGTCTTTGTCAAGGCGCCTCTACTTCACGTTTGTCAACGCACCTGGAGAACTCCGGATCGTCGGCCCAATAAATATGTTGCCTCGGCCAAGGTCGTTGATGATAGCACGGCGCAGGAAATTTGCTCCAGGCTGAGGTCCCTTCGGTGCGAGCGCCGCGAGCAGAAAAGAGAAAGAGTCTCGCGTGTGCGATCTATTTATGATTTCGCACATACCTGACGCTCGAATTCGCGACTCATGCGAAACGCTGGTCGATTCGAGTCGATATCAGCTTAGACTGAGATAGTCGAGCGCGGAAATTTAAAGTCGCATTAGCGGAATCGTCACAACGTCAAGGAAAGTCTGCAAGAAGAATATTACAGGCGGAAAGAGAAGCGCAATACAGATAAAAAGCAGGAAACAGTGCTACATACAGCCCATAAGGAAAATGTGAGGGAACAGCGAAAAAGTAAGACAGAATGTTATTTCTGTAAAAAGACGGGTCAACTCAAAAAGGACTGCCACAAATACAAAGTTTGGAAAGAAAAGCAGGATCTCAATAAAGAAAAAGCTGAAAAAGCTAATACGGTAAATGATTACTTCTCAGACCATGCAGTAGCTTTTTCAGTGCAAAAAATCGTTTGTGAAAAGGTGTGTTATAGTGCTCAAGAAAAACAAAACGCAGAAAATCAGTGGCTCGTCGATTCAGGGGCAACAAGTCACATGTGCACTTCAAGAACGGCATTCAGAGAGCTGGATATTCACGAACGTGCGCGGTTTCGTACAACTAGCAGATGGCAGCAACAGAGAGGTACTCGGGAAAGGTTCGGTCATCATAAAGTGCATCGTCGGTGGAAAAACTACAGTAATCAATTTGAATAATACGCTGTACGTGCCATCTTTCGGCTCGAACCTCGTCTCGGTACGAAAACTTATGAAGAATAAGTACGAGGTAAATTTCATAGGCGACGACTGTAAAATAATAAAAAATGAAGACCTTCTTGCAATCGGACGCGTAGGACCCCGGACACAATGACTCTACAGATTAGAGGCAGTCGTCGACACAGCCTGCGTGGCAATTAGCGCTGGGACCCACGGAGACAGGTGCCAGCACCTATGGCACAGGCGTTTCGGGCACCGAGACCCGAACGCAATAAAGCAATCACAAGAAAATGGTTTGGCTACGGGCATTGTTATAAAGGACTGTAAAAGCAGGGACGTCTGTGAATGCTGCATAAAGGGGAAAATGGCAAGACAGCCTTTTCCTAAAGAAACGGAGAATAAGTCGCGAGCCATCCTGGACTTAATTCATACAGATGTTTACGGGCCGATTCAGACACCCAGCATAAATCAAAAGAAGTATGTAATGACAGTTATCGATGATTTTTCAATTTACTACAGTCTATTTTTTGGAAACAAAAGATGAAGCGGGAAAGTACATCAAGCAGTTTAATGAAATGGCAAAAACACAATACAACAGGACACCCAAATGCATAGATCTGATCGAGGAAGGGAGTATGTAAATACAGATCTGCAGAATTACTTAAAAAATCAAGGCATAAAGATTCAATACACAGCAGCATACTCACCACAGCAGAACGGGGTCGCCGAGCATAAGAATCGCTCGCTCATTGAAATGGCAAAGTGTATGCTTATTGATGCTCAATTAGAAAAACGGCACTGGGCAGAACCAGTAAATACTGCAAATTTTTTGCAAAACCGATTGCCAACAAGGACTACAGAAAAGACACTGCACGAACTCTGGTATTCAAGAAAACCACATTGTGAGAATTTGCATATTTTCGGTTGTAAAGCATATGCGCAAGTTCCTAAAGAGCAGCGTCGTAAGCTAGACAATAAAGCCGAGTGCTATACATTTGTTGGCAACTCGGAAGAATCAAAAGCTTATCGACTTATAGATACAGCCACGGATAAAATAAAAATAAGTCGTGATGTGATATTCATCGAAACAATTCAAAAGCCAATTAAAGCCGATCAACAGGATAAAGTGTGCGAAGAAATGATCATCAATCTCTACACAGAGAATGAAAGCACAGATGATGTAAACTTAATCGATGACGTCACTACCGAAGAATACGAATCAGCCGATTCAGTCAACGTGGAAGAAGTGCAACAGGAAGCTCAGACCGCGCCGCTGCAGCAAGAGGCCCAGGCTGTGCCCGCACCGTGCCGACGCTCTGGAAGGGACAACAAGGGCATGCTCCCTGACAGGTATATGGCTAATCTCGCTACGGGAAAGGAAAATGAGCTCAACAACGTGAAAGAGGCCCTCTCAGGCCCTCATAAAGTTGAATGGAGAAAAGGCATAAACGAGGAACTCGAGTCGCTCATCAGAAATGGCACGTGGGATATTGTGCCAAAGCCAGCAAATAGAGACATGATTACCTGTAAATGAGTATTTAAAATCAAGAGAAATGCTGAAGGAAACATCGAACGATATAAGGCGCGACTTGTCGCAAGAGGTTTCTCGCAAAAATATGGTGTAGACTACGATGAAGTTTTTGCACCTGTAGTGCGTCAAGTAACATTTCGAACGATACTAACTATCGTAGGAATAAAGAAAATGATGATTAAACATTTTGATGCGAAAACCGCTTTCCTCAACGGTGAACTGGAGGAAACTATATTCATGAAGCTACCAGAAGGATACATTAATGCAAATAAAAAGGACATCGTATGCAAATTAAAGAAAGGCATATACGGACTCAAACAAGCAGCTAAAGTATGGAACGACCAGATCAACGATTTGCTCAAAAGCAATCATTTTACGCAAAGTAAAACAGATCCTTGCCTCTACGTAAAGAATGATAAGGGGGAGATTATTTATCTCATTATTTACGTAGATGATTTTCTCATCGCTACCAAGGACATTCAAAGAATCAATCAAGTAGCCAATTTCTTAAAAGGTCACTTCCAGCTAACAGATCTTGGCGATATACGGCACTATCTCAGCATTGAGATAAGAAAAAATGAACAGGATTTCTACTGCTTGAAGCAAACAAAATATATAGAGAAAGTTCTCAGCAAATTCGGACATCAAGACGCAAAAACCTCAAGCACCCCGCTAGATACAGGATACGTCAAGAAAAGAGAAGACCAACCAAAAATGCCAGATAGCGAAAACTACCAACAACTAATCGGCTCGCTTTTATACCTTGCAGTCAACACAAGACCGGAAATATCTGCGAGCGTAACAATATTAAGCCAGTATAATAGAGAGCCCACTACAGCTGACTGGAATGAAGCAAAAAGGATCGCCCGCTACCTGAAAGGGACCAAGGACTACGAACTACGGCCAGGTGAGCAGGGTGGAACACAAGGCTTAATTGGATATGCCGATGCAGATTGGGCCGAAAATCCGAAGGACAGAAAATCAAACAGCGGCTACATTTTTCTATACAATGGCGCATGAATCAGTTGGAGTTGCAGAAAGCAGAGTAGCGTCACAATTTCGACAACAGAAGCAGAATATATCGCTCTTGCAGAAGCCACACAAGAGGCCGTTTGGATTCGCCACCTAATCACTGATTTTGAAGGAAAAAACCTATCAAGAAATATTTATTATCTTTTTTATATTTTAAAGGTGGTGTGCCCCCATTAAGTGTGATTTTGAGTGAGAGAGTGAGAATATGCGTCATGTACTTTGTTATGCGACAAAGTACATGAAGAGAGGGAAAAAGGACGTCCTTTTTAAATATTATGAAACCGCTGAGATTCTAACCTCAAAGCGTGAAAAAATGAGTCTTGCGAGCATTAAAATATAATTTTTGTGACGAAAGAATCATATTATTTTGTATTATCTATAGAAATCTTAAATTGTCTAAAAATTCATAAATAAATTTAATAAAGATTGTTTACATAGATTAAATAAGATTTTCGTAATTATTTTTGTACACATTCAATTGATTCCGGAGTTTTGTGCAAACCACCTTAATAGAGAGCAATTTCAAATTTATCAAATTACCGACACGTTTAGAGGGCGCTGCAAAAATAGCGGTAAATTCAAATTTTTTCACATTATAAATTTTGACTTACCAACCGATAACAGCAGTTGTCCGGTGAAATTACGAG
Organism: Gastracanthus pulcherrimus; assembly: GCA_949152435.1. Taxonomy (NCBI): domain Eukaryota; kingdom Metazoa; phylum Arthropoda; class Insecta; order Hymenoptera; family Pteromalidae; genus Gastracanthus; species Gastracanthus pulcherrimus. The sequence goes on from OX424572.1 coordinate 183,268,225, forward strand.
AAGATGGTGCAAATTTTGGTGCAAATACTTAAAGAATTCTTTATGAACTCTTTTTTCAGAAAAGCGTCTGAAAATAATTCTATGAGATTACTTTTAAGAATCACGAATGCTCGGTCTATTTAATTTTTAAAGCGTTCTAAAAGAATTCTTTTAATTTAATCAATTTATGCATAGAACGACACGTTTTGTCATTGCTTAGTATATATTTTGAAACAGGTCAGCTTACTTATTTAAATACACAAAGCGTGATTTTACAAATTTTGTAAATAACAATGACTACTATGCCCTGCAAATTTGTATATTGTATTACCAATATGTGGTTTTGGCAGTTTTAAAACATTCCGGTATCATTTCTAACCGGAAAACAGTTTTAAATATTTTCCGTGGTAAGCAATGCGTATGGGGCATATATTTTGCTTACCCATATCCTCTCAACATTTTTTGACCCATTTTTTAATTAAGTTAATGATTCCTCTTGAAAAATCAACTGAACATTTATGGTAAAGGCATATAATGTCGTATTTTATAAATATTTATTTTAAAGAGAAAAAAGGATAAATTATAAGCCAGTATGTTAGGAATCGGTCAGTATTTTACATCCCCTTAAATTGCAAAACTTTTATTAATTTAAAAAAATTTAATATTTAAAACGTTATAAATAGGCTGCCACTCTAGCACTAGACCACCGTTGCGTCTGACTTCGTGTGCACTGATTTCTCCGGCATAGTGGTCAAATATATCTATATATAATTTGACCAATGCTAAATTGTGTACAATAATTATGTGTATAATTCTTATGTGTAAGAAACGCACTATGCCGGAGAAATCAGTGCACACGAAGTCAGACGCAATGGTGGTCTAGTGCTAGAGTGGCAGCCTCAAAAAAAAGTTCATGGTTCATCATTTTTTAATCACTAGCATAAACAAAATAATGTAATATAAAAAATAAGAAATGCATATTTAATGTTTGAATAATAAACCAAAAAATTTTCAAATAAAAATCTTGTATAGTTTTTTCAAAAAAAATTCGCAAAGTTTCAGTTTATTTTTGCCCATCTATATAGGGATACCCCCTTAAAGGTCCGGGTTCAAATCCAACCAACAAGTTTCTGAAACTTTTTAAATTTCTTTCTCAATTGCAACCTGTCCAGTAAACTGTATCCATTCAACAAAACATTTCTAAAATGTAAAACAACGAAGTGATTAATTATTATAAGTGAATAGAGAAATAGAGTGAAAAAGTCACTTTTACAAAAGAGTGAATTATTCACTCTTTCTAAAAGTGAAGATTCACTCCAAAATAAGTGACTGAGTTTTCATGATTGTATGGAGTGAGAATTGACTCCAAAAGAGTGAAATTACACTCCAAAAAATTTAAAGAGTATTACTCAAGATATCGATGCCCACACACACACACACATACACACACACGCTAACACACTCACGCACACACACACTCACACACAGACATCCATACAAACATTTTCTAAAAATAGTGTATTTTGATTCCAAGTATCTCAAAACATGTTTATAACATGTTTCTAACATGTTTTTAGCAAGTTTTTTTTTCTACCATCACAAATGTTCCTCTATGAAGAAACAAAAATATGCATTTAGGGGGTAGTTGTGCTACAATCGTAGTCAAAAGTTAATTTTATTCTAAATCACCCATATAATATGGTTATAAGTCCCTCAAACTGTAAAGCTGAAGAAAATTATATCTATGGATTTGTTATTTAAAGACATGTATACAGTCTAACCATACTCGGGATTATCTACTTATTTGCTTCGCACATTCACCACGTTTTTCTCAAACTTCCCCGCACATGGAAAGATCAAGTTTTTTCTTAAATTTCATGTTTTAGTGAGTTCTAAATGATGGCATTGTTAATATACCCCTTCAATGAATAAAATATTATAAATCTGTGGACATCCTCCCTTATTATTTGTTTTGTAACTTGAGGACATACACGTCTATATCGTAAAAATTACTATATTATATAGCAAAATTTACTATTTATATAGTAAATTGTACTATTTTATATAGTAAAATATACAATATAAAATAGTAAATTTTGCTACATAATATAGTAATGTTTATCTAAAGGCCTGGATGAATGTACGCGAACACACTCCCTCTCTTCCTGATTGTATAGTTTTAGAAACCATCTATAGATGGCGTATAACAAGATTCTTTGTAGAAGCATGGACTCCCTGGTAGAAAGTTAGCTAGAATGGCTGGTTAGCTTATTAATTATTAGCCAGATTAATAAGCTATTAATAAGTCAAATTATAGCTCATATCTGGCTAGAATCTGCTTAAGATTATGCTTTAAGGAAGAACGTATTTTGTTTGCAAATCTAACCTATTTATATTTTGTTTTGAAAAGTTATCAGTTTTTAAAAATATACATTATTATACTTTATTGAATGTTCAATATAGCAGGGCGCCAAAATAAATATTTTTATCAACAAATAACAACTTACGAGATTACAGAAATATATATATGCAATACTAAAAGTATTTCATAACTAATAATTTACTTTCCGAAAATTAGTCAATCATAACTTAGTCAACAAAAATTTTGTAATTGATGTAAAAAATAAAATTTTGTAATAAATCTTCACTGTAAAACTACAAATATTTGTTTACCAATTCTCCAAATTTCGTCATAACTTACATTATTCTGTTTTTATTGTTATTTTTAAAATAACAATAATTATATGACTACATGCATTCTATTATTTATAACATAAATTTCTTTAATAAAGACACTTAAATTTTACTCGGAGCTTTGGTACTTTTTGTGTAAATAATACTTTTTATATGCACGCGTCGTTATGTAAACAAATAACCTAATCTCCATTACTTCTAGACATTTAAGGTACATTTTTAACTTTAATTTAGTAAAATACTTAATGTAGTATGATTAGAATTGCGTATTACTTCGATTATTATAAAATTATTATTATTTCTATTATTAATTAATACATAAATTACTTAGTTTATCAATTTTATATTAACTAGAATATTAAGCAGAATCTAGCTAGAGATTAGCTAAAGAGCATGTTGTTTTTAACTGATTTCTAGCTAATTTCTTAACCAGAATTAAAGCAGATTTAGAAAATCTAGCTAATATCTGGCTAGAAACCAGCTTAGATTTCTACCAGGGTTCGTACTATAACTGAGTAAAAAATAACCTAAACTTATCAAATTTTTACATTTGCTGCATATATATATTCCAAGGATGATAATGTTTTAGAGATTTTATAAAAATTTGGAGACGATTCATTCAAAATTGCTCATAATATTAAATGAATGATCTTGATAATATTTGCATAAAAAATACCCTATTTTAAGTAAAATAGAGTTTTAACTGCTGTAAACAAAAAAAAATATTGAATATTTACTTTGAATATTTAATATTTACTTTGAATATTTAATTTTCACACCAATTTATTCCCTTTTGTTTTACATTCATTAAATTTCATTCGATGTAATTGAAATAATATTATTTAAAACCAAATATAAGCTTCAGAGAAAATGGAAAAGTATTTTATAATTTAAAAAATTGTGTGAGGTACACAATTGAGTTATTAGTTTTTAAAAATATACATTAGCATACTTTATTGAATTTTCAATAGTACGCCGCCAAAATAAATATTTTTATCAACAAATAACAACTTACGAGATTATAGAAATATGTATATGCACTAAAAGTATTTAATAACTAATAATTTTTTTTCCGAAAATTAGTCAATCATAACTTGGTCAACAAAAATTTTGTGATTGATGTCGAAAATAAAATGTAATAAAACTTCATTGTAAAAGTACAAATATTTGTTTACCGATTCTTTAAATTTCGTCATAACTTACATTATTCTGTTATTATTGTTATTTTTAAAATAACAATAATTATATCACTACATGCATTCTATTATTTATAACATAAATTTCTTTAATAAAGACACTTAAATTTTACTCGGAGCTTTGGTACTTTTTGTGTAAATAATACTTTTTAAATGGACGCGTCATTTTGTAAACAAATACCCTAACCTTAATTACTACTAGACATTTACGGTACATTTTTAACTTTAATTTAGTAAAATACTTAATGTGGTATGATTAGAATTGCGTATTGCTTTGATTATTATAAAACTGTTATTATTTCCATTATAAATTAATACATAAATTACTTCGTTTATCAATTTTATATTAACTAGAATATTAAGCAGAATCAAACTAGAAATTAGCTAAAAAGCATGTCGTTTTTAACTGTTTCTAGCTAATTTCTTAACCAGAATTAAAGCAGATTTAGAAAATCTAGCTAATATCTGGCTAGAAACCAGCTTAGATTTCTACCAGGGCTCTTCTAGGTTAATAGTCATCTAAAGAAACTATAAGAAAAGTGTGCTAATAGGGTGGGCGGGTAGGTTTCCTCCAAGTATCTTAATCAGGAGAGGGATGAGATATGTCGCGTACAATCTTTCGGGCCTTTAGACACTTCGCTTATTAATGTCAATAACATAATATTAAGACAACAATAATCTGAAGGGTTCAAACAAAAGAAATATTTTAATTGTATATTGTTATACATAAGAAAGGAAAAATGGAGCAAGAATCTTAAATGAAACGATTACTTGGAATTGATCAATAATATTTACAAAAAGAAATAATTATCTAAAGTAAATTCAAGTATTTGATCGATATAGCATTCAGAAAAAAAATCTTCAATACCAAAGATATGTGAATCACGAAGTTAGAAATAAATTAACTGTAAATTATTGATAAACGGATCAACGGATGAATTCATTTGTGAATATCAATTACTATACCAAGTAGGTGCTTATAAACTGGTTTTCTCCGCGTCTCGTTGTAGACGCCATTAAAACAGGTTAATTTTTTCATAACATTGTCTATAGAATCTATCAACGCTTCTACTATTTTTCAGCAATATGTCAGAAGTAATTTTAAGTATGTAGAAGAATCAATTCACACGCTTTTATATACATGAATTATTGATTATTTGTACCAACATTAGATCAATAGTTATAAAAAAGATTGTAATTTTTTTATTACACAGAGAGAAATTTCTAATAAAAATTATAACGAAATTCAGGGTAAAAATTACCGTAAATAACTATAAAGCTGGGACACTCCTACTTTCTGGCACTTTTTACTGATATTTTACTATAAAAATTACCTCATTGACTACAAATTTTACTGCACAGACTATAAATTTTACCGCACTGAATGGTAAAATTTGCCTGATTTGAGAAAAAGAAGACAGCTGATAAAGAAAACAACTGAGCGTGTACACATTTTAGGTTAACTCAAACATAAATGTGTATAATGTACTTATTTAAGTATTAATGATACTGCTACAACAATTGGAAGAAAATCCAAATTTTTAAAAAGTATTTCATACAAATTTTACCACAAATTTTGGTTTTCTCTAAGATTTATACAGGGAACTCTTACTCTACGACAGGCAAATTTTACCCTTCAGGACGGTAAAATTTATCGTAAATATCAATAAAAACTGCCGGAAAGTTAGAGTGTCCCAGCTTTATAGTCATTCACGGTAATTTTTACTGCGAATTTCGTCATAATTTTTATTAGAAAATTCTCTCCGTGTAGGTAAATAAAATATATCAAATATAGATAATAAAAAGACAATTGAATATTGTTATTTAAAAATACACTTAGTTTCTAGTATCTGCAAGGACGTTCACCGGCTAATTGATTTATTATATATTTGCTTTAAATTTTGACAGAATGTTATTAATAGTATTAATTATCTATTCACCGGTAAAACTGTAAGAACCGTGCCGGTACCAAAAAGGAAATGTTCAATGTCAAAGTTGCGAGCTTTGACACGTACGGTATCGGTTAAACGTGTATTAAAGAGACATTTAATTTATAACCGCAGAGATTAATTATATATTTCCCTGAAAAAGTAATATGTTGTAAACGATTACCTATATTACGTAAAATAAGAAAAACTATAGTTAGCGATCCCTTTTCAAAGATGTGGCTAAGTATACATTCTTGCCTGTGTTATTAGCATGTCTATATTATGGTACAATCTGTAGAAAAGTTTACACCGCACTTTAAATGTTTTTAATATTTTAATATGTTAATTTATGAATTGAAGGCATTAAGTTATAAGTAATGCAGTTTAACGATGATTTGAAATATAAATAAACTTTCTACCTTTATTGTTACCAGTGAACTACCTTAAGGTAGTTTACCGGTGGCAATAGGGTAAAAAGTTAACCCAAAAGTTTTCAAATAAGACAGAAAACTAAAGTGCGGTATAAACTTTTCTACAGACTGTACCACAATACAGATTTACTATTAACATAGGCGACAATGTTTACTTATCCATATTTTTGAAAGGGGACCGCTAACTATAGTTTTTCTTAATTTATGTAATATAGGTAGTAATTCTTTACAACGTATTCGTTTTTCGGGGAAATATATAATTGAATTCTACGGCTATAAATTAAAATGTCTCTTTAACACACGTTTAACCTATACCTTACGTGTTAAGACTTGCAACTTTGACATTGAATATTTCCATTTCGTTACCGGTACGGTTTGTACAGTTTTGCAGGTGAATAGATAATACTATTAATAACATTCTGTCAGAGTTTAAAGCAAATATATAATACATTGATTAGCCGGTGAATATTCTTAACATGTATAATACGCACGTTACCATTTATATGGATACGGATACCAAACCAAATGAAATAAAAGTGATTTATTGATATAGGAAGATTATGTATAATGTTATATTATAAAAATGAAAAAGGTTTGAAATACTTAAATAATTAAAATATATATAATTATAATTTCATTGTGGTAGTAAATTGTATTGTATATATATATATATATATATATATATATATATATATATATATATATATATATATATATATATATATAAACACGTACAAATAAATAAATAAATATCAACGTATGTACGTACACAAAGATTTGCCAAAAAGAAATTTTGAAACAATCTCCATAAAGAATAAATACTACAACTTTTTACAACCTATCTTTTATTAAATTTTAAAAATAAATATCAATCTCATTGTAATAGAAAATTATAAATTAAATAATATATAGATGCAGGAAAAGGAAAGAAATAAAATAAATAACATAATAATTCATAAAATACTTTCATATATATTTTCCTTACATACAAGAAAGCTTAACACCTATCTCTTACAAACATTATACGTATATCAAATAAAATAGTACAAAATACTGGACATGTTCTCGAAGATGTATCGCGAAAGACTGCGCGTTACGGCGCAGAACAGAAACAATCGTAAAATTGTAAAAAAGTTTTCCACAACCACAAAAAAGTACAGAGCTCACCACGGCCTTTTTGCATGTCGCCATATTATAATAATTGATCAAATTACATACAGTCTTATACACATAAAAAGAGAATAATATAAGCGTGTAAATATATTTTCTACGTGGTATCTTATACAATTATACGCAATCGAAATTTATTATTGATTTAATATTAGTTAAATATAAAGAAATCAATATTTTGTTATTTTATTTACATTTGCGTACAGTGAATGTCTTGGATATATTTAAGAACATTTTATGTTAATTAAATAAATATTTTCAAATACATCTTTTTGTAGCAAAGACATCAAATAATTTTTTTCTTCGTTATGTGATTTAAAAAGTTCAAATAAATTTAAGATTATTGATTATTATTGTTGTTTATGTCTTTTAAATTATTTTTTTTAATTATTTCTTTAATGATTTTGCAGTATGTACAATACCAGCTTATATAAGAGCTGGCATACTGCATAGTACTATCAAGTGTATTCTATCAATGGGTTCTACATCTGAAGAATGTCGATAAAAAAGTATAATTTCGTTTACATTTTAAATAGTTGATAGTACAAACACGGATTCATTCTTCCCGATCATATTTCAATTTAACCTACAAAGTATATCTATATATGCGGTATATATAGGTGAACTTTGTAGGTTAAATTCAAACTCGTTCGGGAAGAATCAATCTATGTAGGACATACATGGTATCGCATCATAATTTAATATTTTTTTTATTTAATAGCTTTTTATCAGAGAATGTCAACAGTATACGCAAAAACATATTTATTAAAAAATCAACTTTATTGATAGTTTTTGAGTTGTGGATTATGATCGAACATCATCAAATTTAACATACTGGAACCGATATGGTCAATTTAATCCAAAAATAAAAAAATACTTTACATTTGGTGTGTTATATTTGGTCTGCCATTTTTAATTTCAAATCTTGACTTCAAATGCATAATAAACGATTTGAATATTTCATTTTTTAATTCTTTGAAATGAAAAATAGAATCATTTGGGGGCCTGCGGCGGCTCAGTCGGTAGAGTGTCGGATTCCCACGCCGGTGACCCGGATTCGAATCCTAGTCTCTGCCGATTGATACAAGCACCTCTGCAAAAATTACATGTGCTTTGTTTACAAACACACCGCAGACCCCCGTCGTCGATTAGCACCACATGGAAGCACAAACATGGCGACGTTAAATAATAATAAAAAAAAAAAAAAAAAAGAATCATTTGAAAAACTAGTTTTATTTAGACACTCATCTGAGATTTACAAGATCAATGAAATCACAACAAAGATTTATCATATTATTACTATTATCAATGTTTAACTCAAAGCTTTTAGTCATTATTACTTTATTTAAAGAAAGTATCAAAGTAAATTAATATAAATCTTCATGATTAATTTCCAGAATTACGGAATTACAGGCGACACATTTGACGCGAAGCGCCCCATATTTACACGTGGAAAATTGTGCGCGGCGGTGGGCGCTATTATACACGGACACGAAATGCGGCGTAGACCGGCGCACAATTAAAACTTTTGCGCGCAGCCGCTCTCGCGCAGCTCACCGTGACGGAGCTAATTTCCGGAAAACGCGACGAACGGACTAATTGCATTATTTCGAAATTCGTTATACTCCAGCGGGGTGGATTCGTATAGTGAGTTAAAAAAAACGAGAGGGCTACAAACGAGAGGCGCGTTTCGTTTGCCTACTCGTTTAGTGACGCCTTTTACTGTCGCATCGCGCTCGCGCGTGTGAATAAAATCCACTCTTATCCTGTTGTTGCCGAGTTTATTTTTTTCATTTAAATTCGCGCACCGCCGAATGGTTTCCCGATTGTTTTATTTTTTCGGTTCGCTTTCTCGTGCTCTCTTTTGTTTCCTCAGTTAATGGTTTCACTTTCATGTATCGCCATTATCGCGCGCGCGCACGCAAAACTACTCCGCGCCTTTGGCGCTGTGTATACAGGACGTGGCTGCGGGCTATCGAGTGAGAATTCGGTTGGAAAAAAAACGTGATGATTTTATGCTGTTATCACTGTGTTTTATTTCCTATGGTGAGAAAGAAGTGTGAACAAAGTGGTTAGGTTATTTATTTAGTGTTAAATGCGTGTGACAAGAAATATGTAGGTACACGATGATTTTTAAAGATATTTCGGTATGAAAATCAGAGTTCATTGTTCTGTATAATTAGTATGAGAGTAAAAAAATTAAATAATTATAATAATTCGATATATACATTTTTAATATGCATTTTTGCGGTTTCATAGCAACTATACATTGATGAAACCTAAAAATATTTAATAATAATAAAAACAATTAATGAATGCATACTTTTACGAAATTATGAGTTAGTATGATGACTATTGCATTTGTTGTTTGGTCGGATTGTTGCTATAAAACTAATAATCACGTAAAATTAATAATGATTTAAATTTCATCATAAATTGTAACATTCCTGATCAATAGAATATATTTATTATAATTAAGAATAAAGGTATGTAATATCAAGATATTTTTAAAGCTTGAAAATTTAATGTACTTTGTGTCAAGGAAATTTTTGTACGAATCTATTGTTTAAATCATAATTATAATAAAGTATCAAAAGTTATTATTATCAGTTTCTACAATTTGAATTACCATTAATATGTTTATATAAATTTCTAATTTCTTTTATATGTCGAATTATTTACATGACCATTAGTAATATATTTCGTTTTAAATAGATTATGTAATACTAACGTAAACAAACATTAATTTCATGGATATCCTATTCAAGAGTACCAATACTAATTTAACAATCATGATTTTTTTAAAAATAACCATTTCGACAAATACTCTGTCTTTGTTTTGAACTGTATAATACGTACATAAAATAATTAATTATATTTAAAATAAGATGTTTGATTAATTTTTAAGTATTTGTATTATTACATCCGCTGAAAAAAATTTGCAATTATATTAAAATTCCATTATTAATGTGTGATGCATTCTAAAACTCTTACAAGCGTAATTTGGTCGCATATTTTGTTTTTATTTGATGTACGTATTTAATAAATAATTTTTGAACTATCATCTTAAAAACTAAATAATTTTAAAGTAAACTTAAAACTAAATTCATGAACTTAGATATGATAATTACATGTTATACACTTATAATTTTTCTTCACTTTTGTTTTTAGTCAACCTTTCTAAATCAAATCATCTTTAGTTTCTATTCCATACGTAAATCACAGACTTAGCATTTCTACATGCAAAAATTTTTGAGAATTGTCAGCATTCCGAATAATAAAATCTTCTATCCACTCCATGAAATGTTGATTCGCAATGAGTTAAAAAGACTTAATACAACTACTATACATGAAAAATTAATTATTTTTCTTTGATTTGCATCAGTTCCTTTAAAAAATATTTTCAACTTCCAATTCCTTTATCTTCCGTACTTTCCTCTTGCACTTTTTACATTTTTACCGTGTGTATTTCGAGTAGAACAATTTGCGGGAAAATCAATTCTTTCTGATGTCGAATATATCTAGACTCTGGTAAATTCCTTACATCGAGGGTTCGGCTCCAAAATGAATGCAACATGTTACTTGTCTGGAGCATTTAGACAGGCGAGACCGGAACTCCGACAAAGCTTCTTTTTTCGACTGTCAAGCATTGAGACTATAAGAAGTTCGTTAACCTCTTGTATCTGTAATACAGTAAACATATTTACATTATATAAGAAAAAGTATGCAATACGGAATTTATAAAAACGAATTGGAGTTTATAAGAAGACTACAAGAAATAAATTTTGGGTATCCAGTTACTGCATGGTATTCAATTTTTTTATGATACATTTTTATCTGGCTGTCTGTCATGAGAAAAGCAAGTCAATTTTTAACCTACAATTTTTTAGTATTTTTTTAATGTACTAACATTCGACGTTCGACTGACGCGAACGCGTTTCAAATTTTTTTAAGCAACGTAGCGCGATTGGTTATGTTCGTTCTTTTGTGTTTTTTCGAGCACTTAGAATGCGTTTTCACGGAGTCTGACGTACTTAAAATTGACATCTAACCTTGTGAAAGTAAAGAAAACAGAAAATATTTAAATACGTAATATCCTTCTCACTCTCACAGGGTTAGATTCTCAATCTTAAGGGGACAAGACACCATTAAACCCAAATAAAATTATTCTTTTATGAGTACATAAAACTTTTTATACTTAATATAAAATATTGTGAACATTTTTTTACTTTAACACTTAATAATATCTTAAATTTTACCTTTAAATACCCTCATAATATTGATCGTACACGTCATAATAAAATACCTTGTTTATAAGGAACTTTGAGGCGTGCATAATTACACGTTATACGATAAATTACATTTTACCGACGGTTATTTGACGGCATTTGATATGTACTACAACTTTAACCATACACTTTTTTAAAATTTTTCTTTTAAATTTGTTTTTACAAAGATCCATTTGTTAAATTTAATAATAAAATTATCCAAAAAAATTGGGTCCTTTTAATTATTTTTTAATTTAACGAAAAAATGCATGGTTAAAGTTTCAGTACACATTAAAAGCCGTCAAATAACCGTTGGAAAAAATGTATATAGTATGACGTATAATCGTGCACGCTCCTAAATTCCTTCAATAAAATAAGTATTAACAATGGTAATTTATTGTGACGTGTGTGATCAATATTTTGAAGGTTCTTAACGGTAAAATTAAAGACATTATTAAGTATTAATAGTAAAAAAATGTACAGAATATTTGCTGTCAAGTATGAAAAGATTTATGGACTCATTAAAATAGTATATTGTGTACCAAGGGCAAAAAGTGGGTCAAAAAAGGCCTCTCGCCCGTGGTGGACACCATATTTTTTGTAATATCTGGATTACGAATTTTTCTTATGCCTATAAAGCGTAACTAAAATGTGCCGTTTTTCGATACGGCGCAAACACGTACCTGTTACACCTATTAGAAAATTAAAAACATATGTATGACCTATTTTACACAAATCAGGCTACTATAATGTTTAGCCCTCCCCCCCCCCTCCCCCAAACATTCAGATGATACTCAATATTTAGGGGGGGGGGGGCTAAATACTTTTAGGACCAATTTTCCCAATTTAGGCTACTAGAGTGTTTAGGCCCTCTAAATACATGGTTTCATCTGAATGGTAGCCCATGTTTAGGGGGGCCTAAACAACTTTTAACTAAAGTTCTATCTTGTTTGCGCAGCGAGCTAAACAGCTATAAGAGGGCAAGAATAGTATCCCATGAAAGAATTTGCCAGCAGTGATAGCTCGGACCGATTCTGGCTGAATATTGTATGCCAGTAAATTATTTTTCGGTGCTGAAACAATAAAGGGATTATATCGTTTTGATAAGAATGGGCCAGTAGAAAAAATCGACGTTGGCCCGAAAACCGTCTCAGAGTCGGTGCAATACTTTTTGCCGATATTGAATGAAAACAAAACATTACGAAATCGTCAAGCGCCATTTAACCTACTTTTTAGGCTAGTTTTTAACAAAATATTAATTTAATGTACGATTACTAACATTACGTGAAATTTTCGGCCGCGCGATAGTAATCTGTAGTTATGATTATTACACCAAACTTTGAGAGAAGTGTCTCGCATGTGTCTAAAAATTTATATTTCTTGTACAATTTTGAATATATCAAGAATAAAAGTGTTGTACTGGCCCGTTCTTATCATCCCCGCTACATCTCAGTGCTGGACCGCTAACGTTTGCAAGTACTGGTAGTGTCGGCAACTAATACTCGAACAGTATTCTGCCGAGAGTAAATTCTTCCATGGGATATTGTGTATCAAGGGCGGAATGTTGGCGATTACCGCGAACTTTCTTGTCCTACATGCACCGAAAGTATGCTTATTTATGGAAATAACGCGAGCGGAAAGTGGTTCTTTACCGCCATCGCCCAGAAAACAAAACCCTCGGGCGAAAAGTGCAGTACTTTTTCGACCTAAGGCGGAAAGTAGGTATTTACCGTCCTAGAGCAGTAACGCACTTCCCACCCGTTTCATATGTGCACGAAAAATCATTCTTTCAGTACGGGTAGGACAAAAAATAGCGTGTGCACCACGGGCGGAAGGCGATTAACGCTCGTGCTGGTTGCAGCCCTTGCCTCGGTAACCCTCGACATTCCTCGGCTCGTCTAGGGCCGCTCGGGTGACCTCGGCTCGGCCTGCAATACGCACTCACCTACTTTCCGCTCTTGATAATCATTCTACTATTTTTACTATCTTCATTTGCCGGTCGGGAAACGGTCACATTAGGCCATAGTTTAGTTCGGCAAGTATTCGACTGCAAAATTTCAGCGAATACTTTTCATATCAATTTTGAACATATTTTCTTTTTAAGATTCGGGTATTCGAAAATTATTCGACGAATACTTTTTTCGAATAACCGATTATTCAACGAATAAATTTTCCAATACTTTTTGGAACCATTCTAATGGGCCTTATTTTTTCAGGTAACATTTAAAAATAGAAATTTTCTTATTTCATTATGTATTTTGCAAGATATGAAAAGTATTCGCCGAAATTTTGCGGTCGAATACTGGCCGAACTATGCTTTAGGCCCTCTTTATAGTTAGGAATAACAAAAAATCGTGCGTGTGTGACAAAAAATAATTTTTTTTGGGTTTTAAAGGTGTCTTGTTCCCTTAGGACTTCATGTATTTGGAATTCAAAACATTAAAACATGTTCACGTCAGTCGAATTGTCTATAGGGTGTATGTATAATTTGTACATTTTATAATCAAAAATAAGCGCCAACACTTTTATGATTAGTTACATAATAAAATAAAATTGTTATTGACAACTAAAAAATTTAGTTTCGCATTTTCGGTGCAATTTTTTATAGAAGCATTATTTTATGTGCTTTAAAAAATTTTAATTATAAAATTATATGTACTTTAAAAATTTAATTTATTAATTTATATGTACTTTAATAGTATATTGTGTATCAAGGGCGTAAAGATGGCTTTTTATCATTTTTTGTGACACACGTTTGGATTTTTGTGTTTTTCGTGTCTGGAAGGCGAGACTAGAGTGACTGATTTTCGACACAGCAACCATGAGCTTATTAGAACAGAATATCTAAGTTTTACATGATTTTTGACCGCTCCACAGTTCTTTCGCCCGCTCCACAGTTCTTTCACCCGCTCCCTACTTTCTTCGCCCGCTCCGGTCTTTTTTCATCCACTCCGGATTTTTTTCGCTTGCTGATCGGAAAATGGTCACATTAGTCCCGCTTTTCAGGTATGAAAACCGCGAAAACATATGTACTTTAAAAAATTTAATTGATAAATTTATACGTACTTTAAAAATTTAATTTATTAATTTATATGTACTTTTAAAAATTGATTTATACATGTATTACTATACAACAAATTTAACTTTAATAACAACATTACATCAAAGTTAAAAGAGTATTATATGAGAAATATTATAATTAATGCTGAATTCTGCTTTAGCTTTTGACACTGACAGTAATTGACTCTAGTATCGTCTACTTAGAGAGACGCAGTAAATGATTCACTTATCCTATGCCAAATAATAATAAATGTAAAATTAAAAGCCACATTGTGAATTTTGCTATGGATTTCGTAAAACAAACGAGTAAATTAACAACTTCTCGATGCATAATCAGCGATATTTCCCTAGAAATAAAAGATTATTATAGTAGTCAAGCGCAAAACAAGTATACTGCTAGGGAGCAAAAAGGAGGCTTACGACATAAGTAGCTTGAGCGCGCACAAACTCGGGCTTAAAGCGTCCATCAAAGACAGCTGGGTCTAATCGAAACTCCGGATGAGCAAAGTAGAACATTGCGGAAAGTAGACGAAACTGCAAGTTCGGGAGCAGCGTGCGGCCGCTGCTTGCCTAAGTAGAAGGCAAACCAAAAGTGCGCAGCCAGGAGAGCTAAATCTCAGCAAGAATATAGAGAGATAGTGAGAGAGAGAGAGAGAGAGAGAGAGAGAGAGAGAGAAAGAAAGAGAGAGAGAGAGAGAGAGAGAGAAAGAAAGAGAGAGAGAGAGAGAGAGAGAAACCCAAGAGATCTCGAAATACTCCGGAAGCACGAAGCCGGTTGATATCTCTCTGAACGTAAACGGCATGAGCTTATCTTGCACCACTGGTCATGACGAACTTTTTGTTTCGTTAGGAGAACTTGTGTGTTGTATTAAGCTGATTAAATAGCGCGCGAAACGTTTCTACGAAGATGTCGGAGAATTAGATGTAATGTACCGTTCGTATGCTTTTAAGTTTTATGTCGGTTCACAGTTATCATAAGTGACATCCGAAATGTTTTTTCTTGTGATTTACGCGGAGATAAGCTACCGAAAGAAATGTATAATAGATTTTTCTAGTACAAACACTGTCAGCAGACAGATAAAACATGCAGTACAGTAGCATTGCATCACGTCAAAAAGCAATAAAGTAGTCGGTACATTACGCAATTGCGTTTTTCCATCGTAAACTAGTACTTTAAAGAAGTATAGAAAAATGATAAACTAGAAAATTTATCGATAGAAAATTTATTATATTACAGTTTGGGTTTTCTTTGTAATATAGAAAGTAAAGCTCCCGAGTTTCACGTAAACAGTACCTTAACTATCAGAGTTTATAAACATTGAATTTCATTGCGAAAACCATTGCGCTTAAGGAGGTTGTATGCGTCGATATATGTCATAAAAACAAACATTTTTATTATAATTTAATCTCAGATAATGATATGAAAGTCAATATATTATAAAATAAGAGATTTTTGTAAAACTAAAAAATAAATTTTTATCGAAATTATTTTATTGTAAAATAAGATATCGTCAAATTTATACTTTAAAAAAGAAAAAGTTGACAAAACAGTGCAGACATTTTTATTTGCTATCCAATTTTAATTTTGAAGGTCTCATGTTGTTCCTTGAAATATTTCAAGGGGACTTACCCATACAAAAATTAAATAACATCGAATAACCTGCATAGTTACAGCCTAAGTCTGAATGAAATCTTTCAAGGAACAAAATGAGACCTTCAAAATTAAAATCGGCTAACAAATAAAAAAGTCTCCACTGTTTTGTCAACTTTTTCTTTTTGAAAATCTAAATTTGACGATATTTAATTTTACAATAGGGATAACAAAATTTCAATAAAAAATATTTTATCCCATTAAAATATTATTTTGTTTTACAAAAACGTTTGTTTTTATGACATATATCTACGCATACAACCTCCTTAAGTGACAAAAAATTCTTTCGTGAAAAATTCGATATTGCGAAATCAGATATCGGGTAGAGCTTACACCGAAATAAGAATTGTTAAAAAATCGAGAATCCTGCAACACTACAGTATAATAGTTTATACTTAAAAGTGTATGAACTTACAGAAACACGTGTTTAAACTTGAAAAATAAAAAAGATTCGGATCTTTGGTTAAATCATTCTCTAGCTGACGCGATATTTAATTTTGAAATAAAAAGTTTTCACGAAAAAACTCTTTTTGTCACTTGAAGTACCCTTCTTTTACATTATAATGTTTCTCATATTACAATATGATAAATAAATTATTGTATAATTGCTGTCTCATAGAGGAAACTTTGGTATTGTTAAAATGAACCGCTGCCAATTCATTGGCACTTAGCTTCCTCAAATTAAATTAATTATTCCTATATAAAATTTTATGTTCTAATGAATTAATTTTAAATTGCTATATGGCTTTCTAAATAATAGCTCAATAATGGTGAGCTTTTTTATCATTGATGGGTTGACAAAAGATAATTATTTACTAAAAATACAGAATGATAGGTAATAATTCTTATCACAGCAATTTGTTCTCTGTACGTAATTTATTAAAATTATTTAAATATTTAAATTAAATGTAATCAGATGTTAGTACGTAGATTCACTGAATTCCTAATCATCTAAAATTTTGTGAACGATTTGCCATCATAGATTTCCGAGATATAACCGTTTAAACTAAATATGAATTCTTTCGTGTATAACAAAAGAAGGGAAAGAGCCTACCCAAAATACGCAGTTATAAAAGATAGGTAATTTCTAATGCATTTACACTAAATTGATCATAATATTTCTAACATACCAAAAAACTCGAAAGACTAAAACTCAAAAATCCAAAAAACGATGAATTTTTAATTTTAATGTTAATTTCGAATCTTCATTAATAAAACGATAAAATAAGTCTTTTATGGTAAAAGATGACCGTGTCATTGTCAAGATATACTCGATCAAAAAAAAATGTAAAAAAATACATAACCTCAAATATCTCGAAATATAAAGGTCGTTGTGATCTGGGATTAGAAGTCGTTCAAGAGATACTAAAGAGCTACCGGTTTACAAAGTTTCAGATCAAATGCTGCCTGTGTTATTCCAAAATTCGCTACTGAATAGAAATGGATTTTTTTTACAAAAAGATTTTTCTCTGAATATACACGGTGAAAATTAATGTTTCAGCGGTCTTTTATTTTGCTTTTCTGTAAGGACGGCGGTCGAATTTTTTTTTTGTTTTTCGACTCTTTTTTTGCGGTTTTTCGATTATTGAGTCTTAACTTTTTTGGTTTTTTGATACCATAGAAATAATATCATCAATTGAGTGATAATGTATTTAAAAAAGCATAAAATTAACTTTTCCCACCCGAAATTTTGAATAAGATTGAATTTTCCTTATTTTGTTATTGACGAAATCATCATTTTTTTCAAACGGTTTATCTGTGAAAGATAAAAAAAAGAATTGAAAATTTTTTAGGCTTTCTCTTTTTCGTTTGAAGGAGAAAAAAACTTTTAGTAAAAAAGAAAATCGATTTTTATTAAGCTCCGAATACTGGAGTATATCGGCAGCATTTGATCCGGAACTTTTCAAAACGGTTGAAAGCGATATTTTTTTTTTTAAGTGGCATTTCGAACTCGAAAGTTCATCGCCTCATCTACGCAAGCCTTCCACGTTTCCCTATTTTGTGCCAACCCCATCCATTTCGCGCCTTCCCGCCCAATTTCAGTTACGTCTGATTTTACGTTATCCTCCCATCTGCGTCTAGGTCTACCAAGAGGTCGCGTTGCTTTCGGTTTTCCTTTCATTATGCGCACTGCTGTACGATCATCGCCCATTCTTGCCACGTGCCCTGCCCATCTTAGTCTCCATGATTTTATTATTCTGTTAATATTTGGTGACGCGTACAAATTATGTAGCTCGTCATTGTGCAGTTTCCTCCACTCCCCAGTTTCCTCATCTTTCTTTGGCCCGTATATTTTCCTCAGAACCTTATTTTCAAATACCCTAAAACGATTTTCTTCCGCTTTAGTGAGCGCCCAGGTTTCGTACCCATACAAGATTACCGGCATTATTATAGTCCTATATATCCTTATTTTAACATTTTTCGACAGTAGCTTTGATTTAAGTAATCTGTTCACAGCGTAGAAGCAGGCATTACCCGAATGAAGTCTCTTATTAATCTCGGCTTTAATTTCGTTTCGATCATTTATAGTTGTACCTAAATATCTGAATTCGCTAACCTTTTCAAAAATGAAATTTCCGGCTCTGAGATCCCCCTCTGCTTCGCGAATGCCCAGTTTCTCCATGATCATATATTTCGTTTTCGATTCGCTCACTTCTAACCCCGTGTCTTTAGCCGCGTTTATAAGGATTTCCGCATTTCTCGCCACCGTTTCACCGTTATCTCTCACTATATCCAAGTCATCCGCATAGCCTAAAATCTGCGTTGTTCCGTTGAGTGTTGCGCCTAGCTCGCTAGCCTGCATTTTTCTAACAACATGCTCTAGCGTCAAGTTAAAGAGTACCGTTGAAAGCCCGTCACCTTGCTTCAAACCGTCGCGTATCATGAACGATTCGGATACATTACCGCCTATTCGGACCTTTCCAGTGCTTCCGTTCAGACATATTTGAATTAATTTTACGAGTTTTTTTGGTACGCCAAGGAGCTGGTGTATAGTTTCGCAATATTCCCACTTTTTCTCTAATAATTGTCTTATGGTAAACATTTGATCGCTCGTTGACCTGTTGCGCCGGAATCCACACTGATAATCTCCTATTATATCTTCCGCGAATGGTGTGAGTCTGGCCTGTATTACGTTTGACAGAACTTTGTAGCAGGTAGCTAAAAGTGAGATTCCCCGGCAGTTATTGCAGTCTGTTTTATCTCCCGTTTTAAAGATCGGTATGATGATGGAGTTGAAAGCGATATAGCAATTTAAAATTAATTTATTAGAATAAACAATTTTATATTAGAACAATTAATTTAGTTTCGATTTAGGATCGATTTGATGACTTACTTAAAGTAATTGTATTAAAAAATAAATGATCAGTGACAAATAAATATTTCGATAACTAATGTGCACAAAAACGCCCCGCTCTCCCCTACTGCATCATGCTAGTGTAATCGAATCAATCGCCAACCCAAGGAAATAACGAACTACCCAAGCAAGTCTCCCAAACTCACCTGCAACGACCAAACGACCCTCCGCCTCCTAGACTCCGTTCTCCGGCCCTATGGCCCGCTCCTCCTTGGCCTTGAGCGAGAACGTCGTCTTGTAAAGCAGCGAACCGACGAGCGCCCCGGCGAACGGCCCGAACCAGAAGACCCAGTGCGCGTCCCAGCGATTGTTGAGCAGGGCCGGGCCGAAGGACCTGGCCGGATTCATGCTGCAGCCTGTGTAAGGCACGAAGCCGAAGCAGAGCACGGCCACGGCCAGGCCGAACTTTATGGCGACGGAGTCGCTGTTACGGGCGTTGCGCGAGTCCGCGACCGCGCACGACATAAAGACGAGGACGCCCGTGGCGATGACCTCGCACATGAAGCCGTGCAGGGGGCCCACCTGACTGTGTACCAGGGTCACGCAGAAGCTCGACGCGTCGGATGGGTCGCCACCGTGCAGCATCACCTGCGGCGTTACGACCTGCAACGAGACGCGAAACGTCGAGATCAACGGAGTTGGCGAATATTTCGCTTGAGGCTTTATGGTTTGTCAAAACTACGTACTATTTAGTTCATTTAATTCATATTTTCATTACACTTTATAAAATATCTAAGCAAACAAATTATTAATTATAGTTGTAGGACGGAAAAGAAATTAAATAATTTATATAAAAATAAGTACATTTAACTTGGTTATAATAGAAATAGACGAAAATATGATAAATTAGGCAGAATCCTTTTTTTCGTTCATTCTATAAGTAGTAAAAGCTGGAATATAACAGACAATATAACAATATACAACATAGTTAAAATTACTATTCATGCGTAATGTACGATAAAGCTTCATTTTATAAATTTATATAACATGCCAAATATTCTTGTCTGCTCAACTGAAATTAAAAATTTCTCTAAAATGTATTTTGTATATTTGAATATAATCCTGGTAATGTACAAAAATGTACATACGTATCATGCAATTATTTATAATTTTTACAGTATGAACTAAGATTTGAATTATATATAAAGACTATGCAAGATGTAATTTATTATCATAATTTAAACAATCACATTCATAGTTTTTTTTTTAATTTGAATTGAATATACATGTATTATTTAAAAAATATTTTTAATAATAATTATACGAAAACATACCTTTAACAGTCCGAATCCTATAATTCCTCCAGCCATCTGGCCGATGAAATAAACCAGAGCAGATAGTAAGGATTTGTGTCCACAAACGACTGCACCTACTGTAACCGCAGGATTTATATGGGCACCGCTAATGTGAGCCACACTCTGAAATGTTTAATCTTGGCGTTATTAACAAAACCATGTATAAAAGTAAAGTGGTACGTATGATTATTGCAATATATCCTCATAAAAATATTCAATATAATTTTATTTCGTAAATTATTTTATTATGACAGATAAATCATAATTTATGAATTTCAATTGAATCATATAAGTTTTGCTTTTTCATAGAGGAAGCTTTGTTATGCTACAAAAAGAAAGGTATGCTAAAATCATTATTGAAACATGCTTTGAGACATTAGGTGTGTGTGTGTGTGCGTGCGTGTTTGTATGTATGTATATATATATATATATATATATATATGTGTGTGTGGGTGTGGATGGATGTGGATGAGTATTACTCTGAATATTCATGGTTAAAAATAATGTTTCAGGGCTCATTTATTTTGTTTCTTTTTGTTTAAGGCAGGAGACTGAAATAGTACATTATGTAATAAGAGCCGCATTTGCGTGATATTTTTTCAAGTCAATAAAGTGGCCATTACAGTTAAGTCGGGAATAAAATAATTTTTTTGTTTTTCGATGTGTTTTTGTTTTCTTTAGCGGTTTTTCGATTTTTGAGTTTTAGTTCTTCGGGTTTTTTGGTATGTTTGAAATAATATTATTGATTCAGTTCAAATGCATTTTGAAAGAGCATAAAATTGCTTATCTTTTCCGAACCGAAATTGTAAATAGGCTATTTCCCTTTCTCCGTTATACACGGAAATGTCAATTTCTATTTAAACGGTGATATTTGGGAAATATAATATGGAATTTTTAAAAAAAATTGAAGTAATTAGGAGTATGGAGAAGAATATTTTGTAAAATTTTCAAGTCTTTATCCTTTTTCTTTTTTCGAGAAAAAAATCATATTGTGAAAGAATTCGATTTTTTTGGGGAACTATAACTCGAGTAAAATGGCACCATTCCTTCTGAAATTTTTAAGAAAAGTAGCTATTTACTATCTAAACGACCTTTATATTCCGAATTAATTGAGGTTATATTTTTTTGATAGATTTCTTTTTTATCGCTTATATCTCGAGAACGGCATGGTCATTTTTTGCCAACCGGGGTTCATTTCTTTTTGTTTTAAAATGAAGATTTGGAATTGAAAAAAATTTAAGATTTATCGACCCGTTTTTGTTTTATAACGATTTTTCTATTTTATGATATTCTGAAATCGATGAAGCAAATTATTTTGGTATGTTACAAATAATATGATCGCTTCAGTGTAAATGTATTTGAAAGAGCATAAAATTACGTATCTTCTCCGATATGAATATTTTTATAAGCTATCTCCCTTCTTTTGTTATACGCGAAAATGTAATTTTTTGTTTAAACGGCGATAACTCGGAATCATATGATAGAAAATGTTAAAAATAAATTGAGCTGGAAAAGGTAGCTTTACACTACCTCTTGGCTGAGCTCTTTGCCGAGACTATGAGGTTTTTTATCTTTCAAGATACTTGAGGTTATATTTCTTTTTAAGTTTGATTTCTTACATTTCTATTTTTATTGTATTTCATAGTTCTACATGTCATTTATCGACTGTGAATAGTTATTTATGATTTACTAGGATATAGGAATGGTTTACTAGGTTGGAGGAAGCTAAGTGCCAATGAATTGGATGCGTTTTTTTACTTAATATCTCAAAAATAATCAATAAAGTCATCTCAAATAATCAGTTCATTTACCCTGGTAGAAAATTATCTAGTTAGTTAAACTAAGTAGACCTACATAGTTCTTGATTATTTTCCACCAGAGTATTTAGATATATATATATATATATATATATATATATATATATATATATATATATATATATATATATTTATAACGTAGTTTTACAAAATAGAAAAAAATTGCTTTATAAATCAAAACAAAAGATGATTGGTGATCTTTACTAGATGATGATTTACTAGGATATGGAGAATGGTTTACTAGGTTGGAGGAAGCTAAGTGCCAATGAATTGGATGCGTTTTTTTACTTAATATCTCAAAAATAATCAATAAAGTCATCTCAAATAATCAGTTCATTTACCCTGGTAGAAAATTATCTAGTTAGTTAAACTAAGTAGACCTACATAGTTCTTGATTATTTTCCACCAGAGTATTTAGATATATATATATATATATATATATTTATAACGTAGTTTTACAAAATAGAAAAAAATTGCTTTATAAATCAAAACAAAAGATGATTGGTGATCTTTACTAGATGATGATTTACTAGGATATGGAGAATGGTTTACTAGGTTGGAGGAAGCTAAGTGCCAATGAATTGGATGCGGTTTTTTACTTAATATCTCAAAAATCATCAATAAAGTCCTCTCAAACAATTAGTTCATTTACCCTGGTAGAAAATTATCTAGTTAATTAAACTAAATAAACCTACAGAGTTCTTGATTATTTTCCACCAGAATATTTAGATATATTTTAATATAGTTTTACAAAATACAAAAAAATTACTTTTTAAATCAAAACAAAAGATTATTAATTATAGCTCTTATCATTATATTAACTTTATTAATCCTGTTTTCGACTATATCAATTTAAATATAAAACTTACACTTAGAAAATTTAAGACTAACCGTGATTGCAGTAACAACAGCAAATCCAAAACTGAGACACATTTGCAAATGCGATGGAATGTTACCCATACTGCCAACGCATCCTAAGCAGCCCAAGAATACGAGTATAGCCGTTCCGATCATCTCGGCGAGACCCTTTTTGATGGATTCCAAAGCCGAGCCATCTTCTTTGCACCCTGCAAGCATACAACATTGCAAAACATATATCATATATGAAAATGTTTATGAATTTATTGCATTAAAATAACGACAATGTGCTCTTAAAAACATATGAACATAAATTATTAAATAATACAGTGGCTTCTCTTATATTTACTATTTTTTAATAATATTTTAGTTAAACAAGAATAGAGGAGAATCTTGATAATGCGTTAACAGTGTATCCTTGTAGATCATGGTACATAGTTGTGCACTTTCAGAATTTTTACGATATCTTCAAATTTTAAGAAGATATAAACAATACAGAAAATTATGTGATGTCGCATAGGCCGGCATCTTTTGATATTTTAACTAGGTGACAACAATCAAAGGATCTTTAATAAGCTATAACTTTTGTAAGATTAATTTTTTTGAATACTCAAACAAAATATACACCTCAACTTTACAGGTTCTTTATTATATACACAAATGCTAATCAAGACATACATTTGTTATTCTTCCTTATTGCTTATTGCATAAAAATATATGTGCGCTTCGGGACGCCCGGTAGAAGTGATAGCTTGAATTAGTTAGCGTGAAAGTTGTTTTATTCCGGACTCAACCGTAATGGCCACTTTATTGGCCTGTAAAATGGGAGAAAAGTATCATATAATTCCCCCTTATCTACTTTATTTCCCGCAATTTTTTTTCGATTTTGAACTATATCTTTCTCTATCCGTGGATCCCACTCTGAAAATCAATAAAGTGGCCACAGTTTAATCATCAATAAAGTTCTATTACAATACTTGATAAAGTCGATTATTCCCTTATTACATAATGTACTATTATTTGAAAGTTATGTTATCCCTTTCGGTCACGATGTTTCACATAGAGATATAAAAATATAAAAATACAAAAATATACGTAAGAATATAATATATATATATATATATATATATATATATATATATATATATATCAACATTATTAAATAAAGGCATTAGATTATTTACTTACGCACGCAAAATTTAACAATAACGGTCGACTAGTGTTTCTTACTTGAATGTACGTAACTAGCGACAAATGTATACTTAAAAATTACTCTGTATTATATTAAAACATTGGTAACCGTAGAATAAAATGAACAATATAAATTAGTGTAATATAACATGTTTATCACGTCTAAAATTTACAAGTTAAGGACTAGTTATAAGAGCTATATTAGTAATAAAAATAATAATAATAATAATAATAATAATTGCACAGTGTACTAAAAGAATATATATATATATATATATATATATATATGTGTCTATATATATATATATATATATATATGTATACATAAAGCGTATGTACATAAAACAAGAATACTTAAAATATATAAGTATGTAAGATCGGATCAGGCTTCAGAGTCACATGTATAGAGGTAACGGAGTAGGAGGGATTTGATGGTGGAGATGGAAGTTGAACCGTACGGGAGAGGGGAAATGAATTCAGATGCTCTCGACGGGTTTTAACCTTGAGCCAACCTAATCGCTTACAATAGGGGGTACCATGATCTCTCCAAGGAATATGTTCAAACACGAACCTAGACATGCGTTTTGCGCCCGCTGAAGCCTGAGATTAAATTCCTCAGAGATGCCATGGTAAATAAGGCAGACATAGTCGAAAGATGGAAGATGAGAGACAGAATGAGAGAGCGTGTTTGTGTGGTCTGAGTTGACGAATAATACCGAAGACCTGCTGACAAATGTGAGAGGCTTGCGCCCACCTGAGATCCAGCATCAACCAGACACCAAGATTTTTAGCTTCAGACACATACGGTACAGGAGAGTCGTTAATTGATATGCATGGCAAATTATTTAAGTTGATGGTCGCCAGGTTTTGCGTACTACCAAAAAGCACAGCTTTAGTTTTCTTTATGTTACGAGAAAGATCATTAGCGCATGCGCAATTGCAAATAGCAGTAGCGTCATCCGAGACTCTAGCGATCGTCTCAAGAAGTTCATAACGATAGCCACTCCTGTAAATTTGATTGTCATCGACGTAGATCATGTATTTAGTGAAGCGGAGATCAGTCGGGAGGTCATTGATGAAGATGGCAAAAAGCAACGGACCAAAAACTGACCCCTGGGAGACTCCCGCAGAGATTACGAATCCAGTTCGATATTCTGCCCCGTCATCAACAACAACCTGATATCTGTAGGCCAGATATTGAATGTGCGAGGTTTATGAATGAGGATGTGGTAAGGTATACAGTCAAATGCTTTTGAATAGTCGAATAACACTAAAACAATGCATTTCGACTTGTCCATAGCTCTTCTGATGACCTCAAGTACTCCAAGTAAGGCCGTTTGAGTGATGTGGATAGCTCAAAAGCCTGTCTGTCGAGGGTTAATAAGTTTGTGAAAATTGAGATAAGCTCTAAGTTATTTGGAAATAATTCGTTCAACGATTTTAGGACACTCAGATAGCCTCGCTATTGGATCTAGATCAATCAAGTCAGAAATAGGAATAGAAATAGGAAGAAATAAGAAGAAATAGGAAGCAGTTGAAATTGAGACATTAAAGATTTTAGTGAGGTGAAGATCAATAACTAGGCAGGAATTTCGATGACAGCAAATGCCATCAAAGCCAAAAATTTTAGATTTTGACTCAACTAAAGACTCTATACTGTCGGCGTCCTTCACCTTGGTGTCCGAATCCAAGTGATTGTTAAATTTGTGTTGCAGGTCCTGCACGTATCGGGCCCTGTTGAAATTGTGATAGTCACGCCGAACCACTTCACGAGAAGTGAATAGTGGACAACAGAAACGGAGGCAAAAGTCTAGTTTATCGTGTTCAATCGAGAATGGAGAAATAGATTTATTATAACTAATAACACCCGTATGGAAATGTACGATGAATAGATCAATCTACTTATGGGCCATGCAGTAAACTAAATTTCACGATTTCTCATTTTTGATTATTTTTTCGTGTTTATTCTTCATTTTGAATCGTTCATAACTTTTGTTATTGTTAATCTTTTTTAACGCATAACCTCTCAAATTAAAGCTCTTTTCTTCTACTTTATATTTTCAGCACTAAAATTATTTACAGCCTTAGCAGCCGAGTAATTATTATAACAAATGTGACCGTTTTTAATCCATACTTCCAATGATAAATGCCCATAATAGAAATTCAAACCCACTTTTCTCAAAGACGGGTATAATGTAAACATAATTCCCAATCGTGTCGTTATATCTATCAGTCTTCCAATTTAAATTACATACATACATTAAAACAATTACTCACTTCTACTCATACTAATAAATACTCGCATACTTTAAAATACTGTCTCTGTCAGTTAGGAGATAAATCAGGCGGTTAAATCAGGTGATGATGCAAATCAGGTAATATAGCATGTCAAAACATCAGGTGATAATTCACCTGTTTTTGTCAATTGGAACTTTAATAATCTCTTTAAACACTCTTTACAGTTTTTTCGCATTATGCAATAGCAGAGTCCCATTACAATTGTAATTTTGATAATTTCTATTCCACGTACTACTTCGAAATAAACTAATTTATTTCTTACTTATACGTAGTTAACGGAAATCGTAGTTTATAAAAAAAGCAAAAAGTCTTTCTCGTATAATACGACAAAACATAATAAAAACAGAACCTACTAAAGCACGTACGCGATTGCGTAAGACCTTAAAGAAACATATGTTTTTGTTAAAACTATCATCTAGATTTTATTTGATTCATATTATAATTGAATTTTTTATCTCCAATTCCAATTTTTATATGCAATGCTCGTGTTATGTATAACGCGTCACTTTAAATGCACATTTATACAAGTTTCTCATTTTTAATACAGAATTATAATAAGCTGCATATCTTAACTATAATTTGAGCAGAATATTATTATTTAAAAGGACTAAACTATTAATAAAAAATATTCCTACTGTATTATATTAACGTTTTATCTGGAAATCAATCATTCAATTTCTATCAAAAAAGTTTCATCTTATGCACGCCAATTTAAATTAAAGTTTAACTGAAACACTACTCCTAAATTACTTCAGTTGAACTATAATAACCATAGATTCCCCAATCTACTTATCCATCACAGCTAAACCCCATTAATTACCTCCACAAAAGACAAACAATGAAATCCTGTACTCGTCGCGCAGCTCGGTAAACCGAAACTTTTGAAAATCGGATGGCATTTGTCAAAGCAGCGTGAGAAAAAGTGTCGGACAAGGCGATAAATTCTAATGCGCAGCGGAGGCTGCTGCAGCTGGCAGTGCCTCGCTAAGTACGCGGAGCGCGCTTCAACAAGTGGAGGGATGATTGCGAAGAGCCGCTCTCTGCGGCAGCGCTGCACTTCGAGGAAACGAAATTTATGAATCGAAACGAAGAGACTTCGCTGGCTGTGCGTATATACCTGCAGCGAATTAGCATTTCCGCACGATGAATGTCGCGCTGGCAGAGAAAGATTAATGCACTGTGAGTCTAATGTTGCGTATTATAGAATTGAGCTGAGGATCGAACTTTTTTGACCAATCGGACTTGTTTGTTACTTTCTACGTTTGCATTTTTGTGTGTATAAACAACAATTTAAGCATAATTTATTAACGTAACAAACAATTGTTTGTTGTTGGAGTTTAACAAAATGTATGTTACTTATTTTAACCGTTTACTGTTATAAAGCTAAATAATTTTTAAAAAATGCATTCTAGCAATACTTGATTTAAACAAAATTGCAGTCATTCCAAAAAACAACTTATAAAAATATAAAATATAAAATATAAAAATAAATGAGTAAAATCTGAAATTTCAACGACTTCGAGAATTTTGAACTGTAAAATTTGAAAGCTTTTCGTGAATTTGAATATTGAATTACTGAATTCGAAAGCTTTTTAACAGAAATTAAACATATAAAAATCCAATTAATATTTCGTAAAAGTTTGTGCTATATACAGTGTTAACCCTTCAGTTTCAGATCTTTCAAAGCATTTCAATTGCAACTGTTGATACACAAATATATTTGAAAGAAAGAAAATTATGTTAAAAATTATTTTCGTATTCATTATTTTTCTTATGATACTTATACTGTAAAATAACGTTAAATTTCGAAACCTCTGCAGTAATAAGACATAACTTACCAAAAAATAGAATTCCAAAAAATTCGTATTCATACCAGACCATAAAGGCCTTTCTATTCAACATTCCATTAAAACCTTAAATGACTTCTACAATAAGTTCCTTTGAGCATAAAACAGTTTCGCCAAGAAAAGAGTCAAGAAACGAACTCGGGCCGCAGCAAAAAAAAAGAAGTCACGCCCCACATAAGTCTACAAGAACCACCAAAAGAAAGAAATATAACGTCGTAATTTATGCGGCTATAGCGCAGCAGTCCCCGGGCCAAAGTCTCGCAAGTCGCGGGGCTCTCGAGAGCTCGCGTACTTAAACATTCGCTCAACATCCGATAAGTACTTTCCCGCGGGCGAGCCACCACGGCGGCGGCGAAAAACGCCTATATACGTATAAGAGCGCAGGCAACGACGACAGCTGCAGCCGACTTGGACTTTTCCACCGTGCACGCCAAGTTCGGAACTCGATTCTATATAGTCGATTTCTCCTCGCTGCAGCGCGACGCGCGACAGTTTGCCGCGCGCGCGCGCAACCGCCGAATTTGATTATCGCGCACGAGCGCTGCACACGGGTCAGCCCGCGCCTGCACACGGGGAATTTACATGAAGGCGCACGCGGTGTAGCGCGGGCTACTAGAGCCAGGCTTATGCAGATCATCGGCGCGCGAGGTCGACGCTCTCGGTGAATCGGGTATGGGTATAGCTGCTGCCCCGGGCGCTGCTCGGGGAGAAAGAAGGCAATTAATGGCACGTGAACGCGCGCGCCGATGCAAAAGTAGTTGCGTGCTAGTGGACGAAGGAGCGGGGAAGCGCGATGCATTGGATTTTGTGGAGTGTTTAAACTGTTTTTAATTGAGTTGCGCGTTTGATTATTATTATTATTTTTTTAACGAGCTGGATTTTAGATGAGAATTCATTTTTCAACATTTGGATCAACAAATCTATTTGAGTTCTTTTCGATATCTGAAGATTTATAAGAATATTTTACACTTAATTTAAAGTTCATTAAGTTTTATATTTATTTATATTGTGTTTTATACACGGGAAAAAATACTTTGTTAATTTAACAAAGACATTTTGTAAAATACGCACTAACTATTTTTTTCATTACACTTACCAAGTAATTTGTTGTTTCTATAAGGTGATTAGTTAAGTTTACTATCCTGTTTGTTAAATTAACAAATTACTTGGTAAGTGTAATAAAAAGAATAGGGAGTGCGTATTTTACCAAGTGACTTTTTTAAATTAACAAAGCATTTTTTTCTGTGTACAGGTACAAGTAATTCTTGTAATTGACTTGAACCTTTCAGAAAATTTCTAAAATATAATTATTATTGGAGTGTATGCGGCTAAAAATAGAAAAGATAAGAATAAAT